>CM065920.1:13134070-13164070 GCA_033439105.1 Magallana nippona
GGGTCAATGATAAACATTAGAATATGCAGGGGAAATTTTTTTTTATACAAGATCTATAAAACGACATTGTTCAGATATTTTGTATATGACTCTATAAAGCTGATTTTATTATGTCTGTTGTTGCTCAGGTGAGCGATGTGGCCCATGGGCCTCTTGTGTTTCTTTTCAGTCTGCAGTGCAAGGTGTTCACACTTCTGGACAGCTGCATAGCCAGATAATGGCTGATTTGGGTAAAAAAAAATCAATTTGTTTCAATTCAAGTGATTGTTTTTATGCCCCCGCCATAAAATGGACAGGGCATATAGTGTTACCCCCATTCCATCCTTCTGTCCTTCTGTCATTCCGTCATCATTCACTTTCCGATCATTATCTCAACAACCGTTGCACACATTCAACTCAAATTTAATAAATGGATGGTGTTTAAGAATATACTGGTTGAGTTAGAATTTTGTTCTGGTCCGATGATTTTTGACAGAGCTATGCCTCTTGAACTTAGAAAAAAAATGGGAAATTCACTTTCCGATCATTATCTCAACAACTGTTGCAAATATTCAACTCAAATTTGATATATGGATGTGTCATAGAAATATACAGGTTGAGTTCAAATTTGGTTCAAGTCCGATGATTTTTGACAGAGTTTGCCTCTTGAACTTTGAAAAAAAATTAGAAATTCTCAGTTTCCGCGCTCTAACTTTTGAAGTGATGCATATAAAAAGCTGATATTTCATAGGAAGGTTATTTACAAGAAAGTACAGATCAAGTTCAAAATAAGTTCTGGTCCAATGATTTTTAATAGAGATATGTCTATTGAACTTAGAAAAAATTGGAAATTCTTAGTTTCCACTCTAACTTTTGAAGTGATGCATATATAAAGTTGATATTTTATATAAGGTTAATTTATTAGAACATACGTACAGGTCAAGTTTGAACTTGGTTCCAGTTCGATGATTTTTTACAGAGTTATGCCTCCTGAACTTAAAAAAAAATGAGAAATTTTTAGGGATTTATAATTTATTCTGCAATCAAAAAAATGTTATTACATGATACTAAATTTGGCATTTGAAATGTTGGTCGTCTGCGGGGGGCATTCGTGGCATTACGACATATCTAGTTTATTAATTGTTTTTTTTTTTCAATAATGCTTTATTTCTGTGTTATTATTACAAATAGACTAAATCTATAATAAAAAATAGTTATTTATATTGCACAAACTACAAACACAAACTTTCACTCACCAAATCATGATCCCCAGGGGTAGGGTTGGGCCACAAATGGGGGTGGAAATCTTTACAATAGTGAAAAATCATTAGATCTCCTTCTCTAAAAACCATTTGGCCAGAAAAGCTAAAACTTGTATGAAGGCATCTTCAAGTAGCGTGGATTCCAGTTTGTATAAATCATGATTCCTGGGTTAGGACGGCAGCACAATGGGGCTAAAACTTCTTCTCAAAAACATTTAGCTCTTTGCCCAGAAAAGCTGTTTGGAACATCTTTAAGTGCTGTAGATTTGAGTTTGTGCACATCATGATCCCCAGGAGCCAGGTGGTCAAGTTTTTACAATATAGAGAAAAAATCTTTTAAAAGCTTCACAAAACCATTTATCCAGAAAATCTGTAACTTGTGTGGAAGCATCTACAGGTAGTGTAGATTCAACTTTGTTCAAATCATGATCCTTGGGGGTAGGGTGGGGCCACAATGGGGGATCAAACTTTTACTCAAGAGTATATAGAGTGGTATTTTAGCGGGTTTAAAAAGTTCATCTAAAAATAGTTTTGTTATACATGTATAAGACAAGTTAACGTCATACAATTGATTTAAAAAAAATAGTTTTGTAATTAAAAACTTATAAATGGACATGGGTATATAATAAATTTATCATTATAACAGTAACTTGATCCAAATAGCCCGATCACGTCTCGTTGCCATGCGCGGATCTTCAGATCAAACTCGACGCTTCGCATCTCGTTTAAACTGATGATCCACGCCTGGCAACTTGATGTGATTCGGCCCTTTGGATCAAGTTACTGTTATGATAATATATATGTATCATATGATCTTGTATCATTTGATATTGTTTCATATCATTTAGTAAGATATGATACAATGTGCATCTTAACTGATTATGGTATGTTTTTAAATTACAGAAACGTATTTAGACAAAGATTCCGGTACAAGTGATTTGTTAGAATCACTGGTGAGCCAGGGAAAACAACTCTTTTTGATCACAAACAGTGGCTTCCCCTTTGTGTAAGTTCAACCACCACTTGCACGCACATGCATGCACACACACACACACATGAAAACAAGTTGTTCTAGTACCGTATTTTTCGGGACGATACGACGATATTTTTTTTCTCTGAAGCAGAACACCCCGACTTATCGTCCAGATCGACTGTCTAAGGCTCGAGTTCGGAAAATTTTCCAAAAATAGCATTAAAAATCTTGGTTTAATCATTTAAAAATTGGTTGTGGATTGGATATTACCTTGTTGAAATCTTTGTTCATCTTTATTTATTGTCGTTTTCACTCATTTGTTAACATTAGTATACATAATGATACCAGTAATTAAAAAAAATGGTCCATTTCTTTAATCAATTAAAGTTTTACCGTTCCGTAATTTTCTTTAATCAATTAAAAGTTTTACCGTTCCGTAATTTTAAACACATCGTCACATGGTATCCATATATTATTAGTGGGAAGATAACATTGCGCAGTAAAATTGAAACCAAATTCGAATGGAACAAATTATTGCAGTAAGTCCCGGGAATGTTTAATTATAAGAGATATTTAATTACATATTACTAAATGTGTGTAAGTTGTATTAGTGTTCATCTTTTAATTGATAATTATCCTAGGTATTTTTGCATTTATTCACGGTAGGCTGACACCGATTGTGTTATTAATCATGCCCTACGTCTGAGATCTATACGTGTTCACTCATGGTTTTGAGAGAATAAATGAATTGAATTGACTCTCTGTGTATATAAAGCGTACCGTTATACGGGTGTTTATATTTCACTGATTAATTATAGTCCAATTCTTTGATTGTTGTTAAATAAACATTGTAAAGAAACGTATGTATGTCGTATATCGTCATTATCAAGTCGTACAAATGATCGATCTATTTTTAACAGTGTCTAAGTAAAGCAGTAATATTTAACTGCATAACTGGACACAAAGTAAAGAAGTAAAATCGAATCAAAATAATTGCTAATCTTCCTGCACTTGAGATCCCCCTTTGAAGTCCGACACGAGACAGGTGCATGCTTCTGACACCGGAAATTGTTAAACAAACATTGACCACGCGCCGAGTCAACAGGTGGCTGGTTACGTAATGGCGAATACACTGGCGATAACTTGTTTGATGCAAGGAATAGTGGTCAGAGTGGATAAATATTTTAATACATGGAATTAAATATTTTTGACAACGTAAGTTTAGTTTACACTGTTACAACTTGTATAACACGCGATGTCGGGAATTGCATGCAAGCAATTTTAGAGATGTTGTATTTAAAGATACCATGCATAATTATAAACGTAATTGTTTAAATGTTAATCATTAATAATAATTGGTAGCAATATCGGGGATATCCTTTGCACCATACACTGATTATGTTACCTGCAGTTTGATACGCCATTTTGAAGCGATTAGATCGACGTATCGTTCGAATCGACATATCTAAGGATTTTTTTTAATTTTTGGCTTAAAATGATCAATTCGACGTGTAGTCCACATCGACGAGTCGTCCGTAAAATACGGTACAACCAAAGAAAGAGTGTTAATTGATAACTAATTAATGTAGATTTCACAAAAACACATACATACTTATATATTATATTTTGAATATGTATGAGACTTACTTTTCTCTGACAGAGATGCTGGAATGAAGTTCTTGATAGGGAACCATTGGAGGGATCTTTTTGAAGTCATCATTACAAAGGCTAGAAAACCTAAGTTTTTCAATGAATCAAAAAGGTATATATCATGCATCTGTAGACTTAGAATTTAGATACTGAATTTAAGTTTAAAATGGGTGCTGCTGAAAGGTGGAACAGAACAAAAATGTATGATATACTTAACAAAGCTATTATCATAGATGAAAGGTACTATAGATTCCTTTTTTTACATGAGTACTTAATTCCGCAATTTAACCGTTTTGCATCAAATCGCAAGAATATAAAATTACGAACACCAATATTTTATCATATTTTCATTTAGTTTACATCTGTCTGATAAATAAAAGCAAAATTTTATAATCGTCAATATTACATGGATATGAATTCCTCACATTTAATCAGGAATCTACAGTATTCTTAATGACACCACACATAGCCAACCTTTTTAAGTCAACTTAGACACTCAGGTGACTTATTGCTAACTGTTTCACCTGTTGTCGTGTTTTAGCATTTGAAGATTTTCATCTTTTTCTCTGAAACTACAAAGGTTGTCTTGACAAAATTTGATGTGTAGCATCTATAGGAGGACAGGAACATAAATTGTGAAGTTCATGACCTCCACCACAGGGGCCATAACTTTTGGGTAAAAACTGTAAAATTGTTGCAATTTTTAAATATATTCTTCTCTACAATTGGACGTTAAGCAGAAAAACTTAACACATGATTATGATGAGCAATGAAGCCTCTACCAAAATTTTTACAATATTTTCATATTTATGAAATTTGAAAAAGAATGATACAAGAACTGTTGCTCAGGTGAGCGATGTGACCCATGGGTCTCTTGTTTTGCCTTATATTGCATATAGAGTACCTCATTTCTCTGGAAAGGTAGTGTTTATCAATTCAGGGTTGACAAATGGATTACATATACTGTTCACACAAGAGCAAACTGGTTTGCTGTCCTATTGACAGCTTTTCTCTTTTTTTTTTTGTTTTTGTTTAACACATAGCCTTAACTTTGAAAAGTTGTTATTTGGATAATTTTTGTTCCTGAATAAACTATTTACCAGACTGAATTTGAAATTATATACAATGAGTAATTCACTTTTACTCCAGACAAAACCTCAAAACAGTTTAGTAAACATTATGTAATTGAATAGATTTTATAGATATTTATATTAGTTAATTACAGGCAAAAAGATCTTTGATATAAGTACAAACAATATGACAACACAGTATACCCCTGATTTTTAGTCTAACTTTAGATACCCTTTTTTCGCTTAATCATTTACAATTTACTATGGATGACTTTTGCAAAATCTTCTTTTAATTACAGACCATTTAGAATCTATGAACCACAAACCCATAGTGAATCATACGACAGGGTGCTGAAGTTAAGCAAAGGAAAAATTTACCAACAGGTAAACAAATTAGCAATCAGTGATTGTGTTATTGAAATTAAAGGTTTGTTCCAGTGAATATGTAGTTGGAAAATATACTGTAGTAAGAAATGGGAATAATAGTCTGCCTTCTTTCCAGGTCACTTGGTAGTGAACTATTTAATTTTATCTTTGGCTCTTTGTGATCATCCAGCCATCACGTTTTGAACATTTTCAACTTGTTCTATGAGAACTTGCTAATCTTGATCATTATACCCTTCAAACAAAGTTAAAGGGGGCATATTGGAATCACCCCGTCCATTTGTCTAGAAACAATTTTTTCCCCCCTGTAAACTTTTTAACAACTTCATGGAATAGTCTGAAAATTTGTACATATGTTGAACACGATCAGAATATGTGCACCTACAATTTTTATGAAGATTAGTCAAAATTTAATGACGCACCCTCTTGTGCATCTTTAAGCAGTTTCTGGTCTAAAGAGGTGTACTCTTGAGATCCTCACCAATTTGATAAGTTCTGCCCCCTGGTCATCAAAATCATTATATCGTTCAAGTCTTATTTCTATGGCTAAGTGAAATTCTTCAAATATTTTGTACTCATTACTAATTTAATTAAATTAACAAAAACTTAATTTTTTTTACTTTATGAAACAAGGGTCCCATGAGTCATAAGGTTGTCCATAGTTAATTCTGTGTTTAACATTATCTGTGCATAGGTCTAAAGAGAAATACAGGTAGTTGTTTTGAAAAGACAATGATACCCCTATTTCAAAATTGACATTATCATTTTTAGTTTCAATTGATTTTATGAAGGCTTTTAAGAAATTATTGAGACACACTGTTCTCTTTTCTGATTGATTGGATAAAGTGAAAATTGGCATGCATGAAGAAACTCCTCCAAGAAAATTATTGAAAAACTTTTGTAGGGAAATTACTACATGCTGCAGGATATGACTGGGTGGTATGGATTCAATGTACTGTATTTTGGAGACCATGTTTACAGTGATTTGGCAGTAAGTTTCCATTCATTAATAATTGGAATTTGATTGTAGTGTACTGTTGTATTGGCTAAATACAATATTTATACCCCTGCTCCGAAGGAGAAGGGGGTATCCTATATTATCCTTGTGTGTCTGTCTGTCTGTCCATCCTTCTGTCTGTCCGTCCGTCCGTATCAAAAATTTCTGTTGCATTTTTCTCAGCAACTATTCATTGCAGATGCTTGAAATTTTAACACACTATTTGTTTAGGCATGCCATATTGTGGGCTATATTTTTAAACCAATCGGACGTCAACTTCCTATTAAATGACGACTTTGTTTATTTTTAGCCTAAATTTTCAAACAAATTTTCGTCAAAGATTTCTCAGCAACTATTCATTGCAGATGCTTGAAATTTTAACACACTATTTGTTTAGGCATGCCATATCCTGGGATATATTTTTAAACCAATCGGACGTCAACTTCCTGTTAAATGATGATTTTGTTTATTTTTAGCCTAAATTTTCAATCAAATTTTCGTCAAAGATTTAACTATTTATTGCAGATGCTTTTAATTTTAACATACTATTTGTTTAGGCATGCCATATGGTGGGATATATTTTTGTACCAATCGGACGTCAACCTCCTGTTAAATGACGACTTTGTTTATTTTCAGCCTTTATTTTCAAACAAATTTTCGTCAAAGATTTCTCAGCAACTTTTTATTGCAGATGCTTGAAATTTTAACAAACTATTTGTTTAGGCATTCCATATCGTGTGATATATTTTTGTGCCAATCGGACTTCAACTTCCTGTTAAATGACGACTTTGCTTATTTTTCATATTCACATCAAAGCGGGGGTATTACTAGTGAGCATTGGCTCACATATATCTTGTTTGTATTGTGTAATCTGCTATGCCTTTGTCACATTATGACTTGTGCATAAAATATATCGATAACATTTTTTTTCTGTAAATCTATGGGTAATAAGGAATTAAACAAAAAAGACTACGATGAGAATTGTAATTCTATTGACAGGATCCCTCTTTGAAGCATGGATGGAGAACTGGAGCAATCATACCAGAGTTAGAAGTAGGTGCTGTGTATTTATTCCTGCATCAGACGGATCAAGTCACATTTTACTCATTTATTTCAAAATCTTATATATTATTCTTAAATTATTTGAAACCTGATAAGGGTAAATTGCAATAGAGTTGATATAACAAGTGGAAGTCCTTTACCTTGACTCTAGTCCACTTTGCTAAAGGTTAGATAAAGATACTGGTTTTTTTCTTTTTTTATTATCATTTTTGTGAGTGGCTTCAGCCGATCACAGTTCCAAAAAAAAACTATCTTATGATAAGAAATCCGCTATGATTCTCATATTTCAACAACTAAGACCATATCAATGATACGAAGTACATCATTTTTCAAGATGCCATTCAAATTTACCATTAAGCAGCATGTTCTTGTTATGTGGACATATTTTTATGCCCTCCCCTTCGAAGAAACCAAGTTTCATTTTTTTTAAAATGAAATTTGGTATACAGATTTATCATAACAATATCTAGGTCAAGTTCGATTTTGTGAGTTGATTTTTCAAGTTCGAAATTGGAATTTTCTTTGCAGGGGATGAGCAATTTTTGACAGAGTTATACCCCATGGACTTAAAAAAATTCCATTTATTTGCAGTTTCTGTTCATTTTCTTCGCAGGGTTTGCACTCGCTCAAATGAAATTTGGTATACAGATTTATCATAATAACATCAAGGTCAAGTTCGATTTTGGATACGACAGAGCAATTTTTGACAGAGTTATACTTAGAAAAATTCCAATTATTTGCACTTTCTCTTCATTTTCTTCGCAGTGGTCTCCAAGGGAGGGGGTCATAAATGTTTCACAAACATCTCTTGTTATTTCATCTTTGCTTTTAGATTATGAGCTGATATTTGGTATGTGTGTTAAAGTATGTGTGTTTAAGTTCAAGTTTCATGTTGTGACCTTTTTTCACAAAAGTTATTGCCTTTATATTCTGATTTGCAAACTCGACATCATTTGTCTGTATTTCTAGCTAATGAGCAGATGTTTTTTAGCTCACCAGGACGTCAGCATCCAGACCTGGTTAAAGTTTTTGGAGCAGGTCCTGTATCTAAGTTATTACTTGTCTTATCTTCACCAAACTTGCTTAGATGGTGCATACTGATGGACTTGGATGCTGAATCTGGACTATAAATTTCAGATGCTTGAGGAGGTTAAGGTTTTTGGAGCAGGTTAAAGTTCTTGGTCCAGGAACAGGTTAAAGTTTTTGGAGCAGGTTCACTTTGATACCCAAAAGTTAATACTGGTTCTAACTTCACTAAACTTGGATTGATGGTGCATCTTATAATACTTATACAACTGACAGGCTTTGATGCTAAATCTGAGCCATAGGATTCAGATGCAGAAGGAGGTTAAGGTTTTTGGAGCAGGTTAAAGTTTTTGAAATAGGTGCCCTTTGATGGCCATATCGAAGTTATTATTGGTGTTTTCTTTACCAATCTTGGATGATTGAAGCATCTTTTGATACTGATGCACTTGATGGGCTTGGATGCCAAAACTGAGCCATAGTTTTTGGATGCTTAAGAAGGTTATGGTTTTTGAGGCAAGTCACATGTTTAGATAACAATATTGTATCATATCCTACAATTTCATTTCAGAGATGCAGTATCGTGTCAGATCATACAATATTGTATCATCATATACAGTCTAGACTGCCTTAGCGACCCTCTGTATTAAGCGACTCTCTGTCTTATGCGACCATACTAAGACCGCCCAACGTAATTTCCTATATGAAAACCCTGCATTAAGCGACCCCCTGCCTTACGTGACAAGCGACCGTCATTTTTTAGTCCCAAACTGCTGTGTAGACTGTTTTAAGCAACTTTTAGCAAATTAAAATGGCGTTCCAAGCTCAGAAACAATTAGAAGTGTTTTGTTTTGATAACCAATTACATTGTAGAATATTTATCACCTTTCATGTTAATGGTTATTACCATTAACACCCATACATGAGGTTTTTCAAGACTCTCGCTATATCTCTAATGACGACTTTTGTCGCACCCTTTATAAACAAACATGGTGGCCCGATAGTAATTGAAATTCTATAAACATCGGTTTATTGTTACGGATGTCTCGGCCCAAACTCATCTGGGCATGTACATGTTCAAGTTGAATCCACACATCGATATTTATAAATAAGTTGTGTAATCAACACGTGTGTAAAGAAGAAATTGGGAGGGTGCTTTGTCAAATAAACAAATATGGCAGATAACGAGTCCGACATCATACATGTACGTGTATTACAAACACAATTTTAGGATCAGATTAATAGATGTGAAAACGTGTGTAAAACTATGCATGGTTAAAGCTGTTTATTGTTACTTGGTAAACGAAAGCATCATAAAGAAAACATCATAGATTGTTATGTTGTATAAATGAGTTAACATCAGTGTACTTGCCAGTCATTAAATAATGCAAAACAATTAAACCATACTGCCATATTCCATTTGGTGGAAACTAAAACATACTGAGTTTACTTATACGCTCCCATTTGTTTATATAATAACTGATTCTGTACAAATTAAAATTTTTTTAAGATGATGAAATTTTAATTTCAGTCTATCAAAAACTAGTTTATAGCTAAAAGATATCAATGTATAAATTAACTACGTATGTATTTGGTACCAATTATTATGGATAGCCAAAAGGTAGCTCAAAAGATTGTGAAGTTAGTCTTGGACTGCGTTATGTGACTCCCTGTCTTATGTGACTTTTTTTATCGGTCCCTTGGATGGTCACATAAGACAGTCTAGACTGTACATGAAACACATGGTTACTGTCTTGAAATATAAGCTATATTTGGATGTGGGTAAGGAAACTTGACAGAGGTCGAGGTTTTATACAATATCATACAATTACAAAAGATACATTATTGGGGGGGGGGGGGGTCAAACCACCTTTTCTCCAATTTGAAATTGATATGGAAGATAGTCTTTCATATTTCTTACCAAAGTATTTAGATTTTTGTGAGCCATTTTTACACCTTTTAGGAAAGTTTGGTAAGAGCAGGAGTCAGAAATGGGGCTAAACATTGGTCATAGACACTGTCAAACTTTGATAAAAGTACCTAGGAATTACTATAGAGCCTTTTTTATCAGGAGGCTTTTATTCCTATTTAGATATCTGAACTAAAAGAACAATATCCAATTGCATCAAAAATATGCTTTTTAGGTAACCTGACCTATTGCTGTCAGTCTTTGTACGTTGTCATGTGACCTGCGATGTCTGTCGTCTGTTAACAATTTTACATTTTTTACTTCTTCCTGAGAACTATAAGGCCAATTATTACCATGTTTGGTTTGAAGTATCTCTATGATAAGAAGAATTTAAATTGTGTAATTCATGACCTTACCATGAGTGGGGCCAAAGAGACCAAATAAAAAGCCAGATTTTCAAAAATCTTTTCCTCAACTCCCACACATGTGGGAAAAACACTAAATGCATGGTAATGATTTCTATGATGCCCTCTACCATAATTGTGAAATTCATGGCCCCTGGGTGAGGGGTTCAGGCTCTAGGGTGGGGCCATATAGTGAAAATGTATTAAATCTTCGAAAATCTTCTTCACTATTCCCAGATCTATTTGAGAAAAACTAAATGTAGGTTATGATGTCCATGAAGCCCTCTATCAAACTTGTGAAATTCATAGCCCCTGGGTCAGGGGTTCAGGCTCTAGGACAGGGCTAATATGGCCATTTAGTGAAAATGTATTGAATCTTAAAGAATCTTCTTTTCTGCTTCCACACGTGGAAAAAAAATCATTGTTATGAAGGCCATGAAGCCCTCTACCAAAATTGTGAAATTCATAGCCCCTGGGTCAGGGGTTCAGGCCATAGGTAGGGACAAATATGGCCATTTAGTGAAAATGTATTACATCTTAGAAAATTTTCTTCTCTTTTCCAATATATAGAAAAACTAAATGCATGTTATTATGTCCATAAAGTCCTCTTTTTAAATAGTGAAATACACTGCCCATTTGGCAGGTGTTGAGGCTTTTTTATTTGTTGTTTTTTTGTTGTTTTTTTTTGGGGGGGGGGGGAGGGGAAATATGGATATATAGTAACATGTATTTTTAGCTCACCAGAGCTGAAAGCTCAAGTGAGCTATTCTGATAACATTTTCTCCAGCGCTGCTGTCTGTCTGTAAACATTTTACACTTTTGCCTTCTTCTCCCGAACAACTGGGCCAATTTCAACCAAACTTGGCACAAAGTACCCTTAGGTGTAGGAGATTCAAGTTTATTAAAATGAAGTGCCACACTTCTTTTAAAGGGAGATAATTAAGAATTGATATGTTGGTATCTTTAAAAAATCTTCTTCTAAAAACCATGTGGCCAGAAAAGCTGAAACTTGTGTGGAAGTATCCTCATGTAGTGTAGATACAAATTTGTTCAAATCATGATCCCTGGGAATAGGGTGGGGCCAACAAGGGGGGGTCAAATTTTTACATAGAATTATATAGAGAAAAATCTTTAAAAATCTTCTCCTTAAAAAACCAATTGACCAGAAAAGCTGTAATTTGTGTGGAAGCATCATCAGGTAGTGTAGATTCAATATTTTTAAAATCATGATCCCTGGTGGTAGGGTAAGGCCACAATTGGGGCTCCAATTTTACATATGAATCTATAGAGAAAAATCTTTTTCTCAAAAACCAATGGGTCAGATAAGCTGTAACTTTAATGAAAGCAACCTCAGATAGTGTAAATTCAAGTTTGTCAAACTCAAGATCTTCGGGGTAGGAAGGTCAAATTTTTGCCAAGGAAAATTTTATAAAATATTCTCAAAAACTCAAATGTTAAAATGTATGGTATTACATGTACTTATATGCAAGCATTTTGACATTTTATTGATTTTTAATTCTTTAGAATGGGGCCCCTGGACAATTATTGGGCTCCACAAGGGGTTCAAAGTTTGATGTGGGTTTATATGCATATAAACAGTTGTTTAGGATCTTCTTGAGAACTGCAATGCTCAATATGTGATGTGACTATAAAATTGCCCTATTACAAAAGGGGCTCAATGCTTTACATGAGAATATTCAGAGAAAAATTTCAAAATCTTTTTATACAGGATCTTTTCTACTACATTTTCCAGGTATTTTATATATGACTTCATACAGATGGTATTATTATGACTATTGTTGCTCAGGTGAGTGATGTGGCCCATGGGCCTCTTGTTTTAGGTCACTTGAAATACTCAGGTAAATATTGCCTTTGGCGGTACGTTGTCTGTAAACAATTTTACTTTTATAGCTTGAAAACTCTAACAGGTCGAGGAAACTATCTTATATGGATATTGTTGACATTGTGCATTGTGCCACGAACAACTGTCCAATCAGTGAATAAAAATCAACACATGTGATTTACTACATGTTTACCTTTTTACAATAAACATGTGGTTTAGACTAATTTACGACTTGATTTCAAATGATTGGGGGAATGTCAATTCATAAATTATAAACACGTGGTTTAGACTAATTTACGACTTGATTTCAAATGACTGGGGGGAACGTCAATTCATAAATTTTTTTATTTTTTTGTACAAAATGCAAAGATTAGGTACTAATTAAGATTTTTCATGCTCACATTAAAAAACATTGCCAATTTTCCATGTTAAATAGTACGTTGAAATACCTCTCACAAAGTCTTCACAAGTCATTATATTCCAGTATTTGATTTTCGTAAATTTTGTGTTTTTCGCTGTTGTATTGCTATTTCTTGACTAGAATTTAAAACTGAATTCATTTTGATACATGTTTGTTGTTGTATGACATTTATATAACACAATTGTATGTTCATGGATTAATATAAAAAAACGCACCAAACACGCATCTCATAACCATTTACACATCGGCTTAAACTGTTAAATGCCACATGAGGTCTTTTGAATGCCTGACAATGTACGAACAGCTCCGAGTCGAATACTTAGGACCATGAAATTCACATGAAATCTGTATTCACTAAGAAATCAGCGCTGGCAGTAAGGCTTTTGTCAACAAATGGACTTATACAATGCAGTTGATGAAACCAAATTTTTACCATTGTAAAATGAGTGTTTGTAAATGTAAGCATGGAATTAGTAGATGATGATGTAAATATTGTTTTAAGTAAGCAAAATGCTTGAAAAAATTAAGTTTGCCTTTCCAAAAGCAATTAGAAAAACTAGCATTTTCTAAATGTAGTATTTCTTGAAGTAACCCATGAAGCATTTCAACTCAGGAATGTCATTCAGCTGATTGGTCAGTTTGTCGATTACGTCTGTGCCTTATTTAGTATGTAAATTTATTCTGACGTCACAGAAAATAGGTTTCCCGACCTGCCTAAGGTAAATTGTCACTTGGCAATATTAAATTAAATGTCAGTATTTAAATATTCATAATTAAATGTTCTATTTTAGGAAATCCTCTGTCATTTCCTGTGCATTGTATGATTGTATGCATTTTAATTGCAACTATGAATATTATAAAAGATTGATGACTAAAGGCCTGCAGGTCTCTGTTTATGAAAAGTTTAAATATTGTCCCCTGGAGCTATGGTATAGATAAATCGAGATTTTTATCTTATCATTTGGTTTCAACATTGTTTATTGTGGATATAATATACAATGGGTTTCAACACAAATTCTAGCAACTAATACTAGGTTCTGTTGCCCCCCCCCTCCCCCCCCCCCCCCCCCATATATGAATTGATGTTTTTGCAAATGTCAAATAATAAAAGCGGGGTTACTTGTCAGAGGAATCTTAGGGTTTAGACTCAAAATTGAAGCTTAAAATGCAGGTTTATCTAAGGGCTTTGGTACTCAGGTGACCATCGAGGTCTGTGGGCCTCTTGTTTTTTAACCGGGTTTTCCAAAGGAAAAATCCGGTTATTGAAATGGTGAAAATGGCGTGCGGGAGGTCGGCTGCCAAAAGGGTACCCTTATTGTACGGATAACTCCTCCTACAGTTTTCAAGATAGGAAGCTGTTCTTTTGCAGATCAATTGTACATATATCAGATGTGTGAATATTGCTAGGATTTTGATTTCTGATAATTTATGAAAAAATACCAGCTGTTGAACTTAGTTATTTTTTGCAAAAATATTGCATATAGAGTACCCCATTTCTCTGGATAGGTAGTGTTCATCAATTCAGGGTTGACAAATGGATTATGGGTACTGTTCACACAAAAGAAAACCTGGTTTGCTGTTACATTGACAGCTTTTCTCTTGTCTTCAGATGGCCTTAAGCTGTGCATGCTGAATTTTGATTCGCAGGTCTTTAAAATACTGGTAGCAAAGATGTGTGCCATTATTTTTCAATTTTATCAGTCCAAGGCAGCTGATCACAGTGAAACCACAGATGTAAAAAAATTTTACATTCATTTGTATTTGTTAAAGTTTCACACAATAATGTGCTCCTCTTACATAAAAACATATCTCATTGTACACAATTTTCAACAACTACATTCATCAACTTCTGAAAGAGTGGCCATTTTGATAGCCAAAGTTGAACTAAACTTCATTAGTTTATAGTGTCAGTTCAGTTATAGTAAATGTGTACATAGCAAATTTTATTTAAGTTTATTTTTGTCCAATTGAATTGCTTCAATTTTCATCTATATTGTTGGCTTTGTTTTCTAGGGGGAAATCATAAGGTCCAATTGTTTGGAATACCAGCAAGCAGTAAAATGGTTGAATATTTTGCAGGACTTAATCGAAAATGCACAGGTATATTTATATAATATATATATATATATATATATATATATATATATATATATATATATATATATATATATATATATATGAGATTCGCATGAGAGAACTTTTAATGTGATATGCTCATTTGGTAGCTTAAGTGAGTTTAATGTTTCTTTGAAATGTGTGAAAGGAAATAAACAATCATTATTCATCATTTACAGATGGACACGACACAGGATACAACTCAAATACGGCAGTCCTGGCTCGATGAAAGGAAGGAAATCAGGTCAGTGATCGGAATATCTTTATCAACAATTACTGTTAAGGCCTGTTGGCCTCTTGTTCATTTATACCTTCATCCAAAAGGTCAACAGTGAGTGAGAGAGAAAGAGAGAGAAATCACATTTGAAGGGGTGTGTAACCAAGAACAAAAATTAATCTGCAGAAAATGGAGGTTGTTTTTTGTGGAATTTGTGAAAAGCAACCTAGTATAAAGAAGTTTCAGGTTTATTTATTCCATAATGCCTTTTGGATCAGAGAAAGGGACAATTTGGGATGGGAAGGGTTGTGAATTGTTCAGTTTAACACAAAAGTGTTTGAGTGAAATGCATACTAGTAACAACTGATGGAAAGGAGATATTGATTACTTATGTTCATTGTTATTTGTATTGTAGAAATTACACAAAGTCTCTCTTCAATGCCCAATTTGGAAGCATATTCCGGACTTATCATAATCCAACCTACTTTAGTCGGAGATTGGCCCGCTTTGCTGATTTGTACATGTCCAACGTTAGGAATCTCTTGAATTATCCCATAGAGCATACATTTTATCCACGTAGAATGGAACTTCCACATGAACCTCATGTTTGACATAAGATTTGTATTATTGAAAACTTCATTTATTACTGTTGAATATATATTAGTGCATTTTTAATATATAAAATAATGTATTGATGAATATTGATAGAATAAAGAAGTCTAGTTTTGATTATTACATACAGAAACCTTTAAAAATTATCTACGATATTGAAGATCAGTTTTTTTGTCACATTACAGATGTGTTCATGTTTTTCATACAGTTTAGAGAGAGAATTAAGAATAATTGAAAATTTGTTGATATTCAAAAATCTTCTTCTCAAAAATTATACGGCCAGAAAAGCTGTCGCTTGTTTGGAAGCATCCTCAGGTATTGTAGATTTAAATTTGTTCAAATCAGGATCCCTGGGGGTTTGATGGGGGCCATAATGGGTGGTCAAATTTTTACATAGAATTATATAGAGAAACATCTTTGAAAATCTTCTCAAAAACCAATTGGCCAGAAAAGCTGCAACTTGTGTGGAAGCATCCTCAGGTAGTGTTTAAAATTGAATTGAAGTTATTTCAAATCATGATCCCCGAGGGTAGGGTGAGGCTGCAATGGAGCGGGTCAAATTTTACATGGGAAAAAAATAATTTTCTATAATTAATTATATATTAAGTGTAATAATATATAGTATTACTTATTTGCAAGCTTCTTGACATTATTGAATCTCAATTGTTTAGACTGTGGCCCCTGGACAATCATTGGGCCCCACAAGGGTTCTCAGTCGGATGTAGGTTTATATATTTATAAGCAATTGTTTAATTAAGATCTTCTTGAGAACTGCAATGCTTCATTTGTGATATGGTTATAAAATCATCCTGTTACAAAAGGGCCTGAATACTTAACATAAGAATATCTGAACTACATGATCCTATTATACTACATTGGCCAGATAATTTGTATATGACTCCATAAAGCTGATTCTATTATGGCTATTGTTGCTCAGGTGAGCGATGTGGCCCATGGGCTTCTTGTAGAATGTAGGTTTCTTTATCCTTGGTTTTATTTTGTTGTTTGATTAATGCATTAAATAAAAGAAACAAATTGAATTACTTATTTGTTATAACAAATTAATAAAAGATATTGCTGCAGTCCTAATTAATACACTGGATACAATTTTTTAAAGATAATTAGGTCACCTGAGTCACTCAGGTGCCCTAATGCAATTGGTCTTCATCCGTCGAAGTGCATTGTCCGGCGTCCATTGTGCATTAACAGTTTTTCCATTTTTAACTTCTTGAAATCTGCAATGCCAATTATTACCATTTTTGGTTTGAAGCATCTCTAGGGGATAAGAGAAATATAAATTGTGAAATTTATGACCATACCACCCTCAGGTCCTCATTGCGGGGCCATATAAGCAAAAAAGGGCCAAATTTTCAAAAATCTTCTTCTCTACTCCCACACATGTTGGAAAAAAACTAAATGCATTATTGTCCATGAAGCCCTTTTTGTGAATTGTGAAATTATGGCCCCTGGGTCAGGGTTTCAGGCCCTAAGGTGTGACCAATATAAACATTAGTGAAATCGTATTAAATCTTAGAAATGTTCTTTTCTACTCCCAAATATATTTGAGAATAACTAAATGCATGGTTACAATGTCCATGAAGCCTTCTACAGAGATTGTGAAATTTGTGGTCCCAGGGTCAGGGGTTCAGGCCCTAGGGTGGGGCCAATATGGACATATAGTGAAAATGTATTAAATCTTATTATATGATACAATATTGTATCATATAATATGATATTAAAAATATTTTGAGATACGTTATGATATTGTATCAATTTTTTTTGTATAAAATGGCAAGATTTTGTATCATTTGATATTGTATTATTTGATATCATATCATATGATACATTATTGTATATTATGATATTGTATATATGATATTATATTGTTTCCTATGATATGATACACTTTTGTATCATATTATATTGTATCATTTGATAAATATCATATGATACATCATATATGATACAATATCAAATTATATGCAATATCATATCATATAATAAAATATCAAAGATTCAATATCATTATGATATACAATATCATATTTAATGATACAATATCATATATTTTTCAAACTAATTCGTTTTGGATATAAATAAACATTTCCTTTATTTAAGGTCTAAATGTCTACATTCAAAATGTAAACTAAAACATTTGTTTACATATACATTGTATTGTGTAAAATATTTCACTTTTATTTATCTTTTTTTTCTTCCGTTCCGGAATTTCCGTTAGGAGTTTGTCAGTAATGTCCAGTCCATAAAGGTTTGGGACAATTACCGACATCAAATTACATTTTTGAGATGGTTGACGGTTTGTTATTGTCATTTTTTCATGCAGCACCAATAAGGACCACTGTACAACTCGATCGACACTCGGGTGGTGGTCCTCTCTATGGTAAAATTAACCGAGTAACCTTACTAAAAAACTGTAAACATTAAAAACGTAAAAATGAATTTTGACCAAAATCGTGACCATGCTCCTTTAAACTTACAGTCATTTCAATAGAGCCAGTCGTTGACCACTGCTGTAAAAATGATTGGGAAACGGGCTGAGAATATCGAAGAAATTAGAGTTGATATAAAACTTCGCACATAACCCGGACATTAGCACATCTACGCTGATGAAAAAGTTTGACCGACTCTTGTCCAATCAGATTGTAGTAGGCGACGTTAGAACCATTTTAACAAGACCTTGGACTTTCAGTAGGACGTAACTATCTATTTCTTGCGTCAAAACAAGTTAAAAATGACGCTGGTTTCAAGCGAAATATACACCGATTGCGTAGTCTTAGCTCAAAAGCCAGACAAATCTTGTTGATTTCACAGAGCCATGGCTGAGTGGTCAGCAATGTAATAGACAGGCCTACGTCACATTGATGTTTGACACAACAAGCTCTTGTTAAAATGGTTCTAAGACATTCATCGCTCGTGACTTGAATGAGAGAGAGAGAGAGAGAGCTGAGGAAGTAAATGTATCGATACGATTTAAACATGTAAATATATACAGTCTTCAGGAAAACAAAATATATACAGAATTTGTCAGTAAACGCATGTATATATGCATGCATGTACCTATGGGTATAAATACTAAACAATTTAACGTGCAGAATAATTGCACAGATGGCGGCACTTCTTTGATGCTGGCAAAGCGACCCGGCCAGCTCTAATGCGGTCGTACTGCGTCGGTGTTTCGGTGGCATGTCTTTGATGCCGGCTACTGATGAAAACAAGACTGTCACCAAGTGGGAAAATCGACAGTTTTTTGAAACGACTTCTATTGGAATTGATCACGCCCCGACCGAAATTATCACCTCATTATACTCAAAGAATGATTCCTTATTCCTTAAATAGATTCATGTAGATTCAGAGATTGGAATTATGTGTTTCAAACCACGGAAAATACTTTGAAGGGATGTAATGTTCATTTCACTATTTGAGTCGAATGCTTTTGGGATATAGTACAATACACATTACATATCAAACAACCCTCGTAAATATAATTGAAATCAATGAAAGGGAAAAAATGCAAGATTTCTACATCGACAAGTCATTTGTATTCACCCGGGGAAACTTACATGAACAAAAACAAATTCTTACGGAGATTTGTAATGGGAAATGTTGACATATTCTCCATTAGGAAGTATTCAGGACACCACGTGCATTTTTTTAACGTTATCATCTGGGATACTTTCATTTCGTTTTGCAATGCCAAGTTTCTGTAGACTTTTTTTAGCCTTCTATTGAAACCTGACAAGCTAGAGAATAACTTAAAAGGAGATATCATTGTATTTTTTTATACTATTTAATGAACATCGTTTGAATCAGGATATTTATGAATATCAAATAATTTATAATAAGAAAACGTGCTGCATAAATATCTTGGTAGAGATACAGAGTATAACCAAAATAAATTGAGCCTTTTTTGTGCTAGATCCATTATGATGTCATAGTTAAAATGATATCTTTTCCCAATACTTTACTGCTTTTTAAATATTTTGTACTGGGTTGTAGAAAATGAAACATTTTATTGGCGGATCCATTACTAAGGGTTTCAACCAAAAAAAAGGAAGGAAGAACGGGAAATTATAATAGTAGGGAATAAATATGGACTTTAGGTCAAGATCTAGTGAATGAAAGGAACCTACACATTTGTGGAGATGCGAATTCTTTATAACAATAAAATCTTGGTTAAAATAGGTGTTTTGGGACTTATTATGTGAACACAATGAAAAATCGTGTTCTGCACTTGTATTTTCAATGAAATATGAAGAAAAACAGATAGGAATCCAGATTATTTTTTTATTATATCAGAAATCAGAGGCGGATCCAGCGATATGGAAAAGGGGGGTCTAATTGATGAAAATCAACACGTGTCAAATTCAGTGCTCAAAGGAAATTAGGATAAATGAAAAAACTTAAATTTAAACTTAACAGAAAATCACTGTCACTATTATATACTTCATTTATAAGGCCTCAGTTAGAATATGCATCTAATGTATGGGGCGGATGTTCTGTTACTGATTATGACAAACTAGAAAAAATACCATTGATTGCAGCAAGAATTGTTATAGGTTTACCTATTTTTGCTTCTCGTTAATCTCTTTACTTTGAAACAGGGTGGAAAACACTTTAGATTAGAAGGAAAATATCCAGGCTAAAAACAATGTATAAAATTGACCGAAACATTTTACCCAGTTATATAATGGATATTTTTCCAAACAAGCGTGCTACTGTATCTAACTATACTACCAGAAATGCACAGAATTACTCTATACCAAAATGTCGTTTGGAATTGTATAAATCTTCGTTTGTTCCTACTTTTGTTGATGAATGGAATGCGCTTTCAACGGATGTCCGTGAAAGTGACTCTGTTCGCATTTTTAAGGAAAAAATACATGTTTCTGTTAAAAATGAAAATGTACTTACTTGTAGAACTAGACCTAATTTTTTTTACATACGGTGATAGATTTTTGAATATTATTCATACTAAACTTCGTCACAATAGTGCACTAAATAATGGTTTATTTAAGGAATAAGGAATCATTCTTTGAGTATTATGAGGTGATAATTTCGGTCGGGGCGTGATCAAATCCAATAAATCCCGAAGGGCTTTATGATAGATTTGATCACGCCCCGACCGAAATTATCACCTCATAATATTCAAAGAATGATTCCTTATTCCTTATATTTAAATAATTTTCAGCAGTTGTACGATTAAATATTATAATATTAATTATATGCAAACCCGCTTGCGTCCCCAACAATAGTCTTTTGAATTTATTGGGATGTATAGTACAAAATCGATTCGTAGTATTATCACTGACAGAGACACGGGAAAATGTAAATATTTCGATGTAATATTATCAGCAGTCCACTCTGTTCGTGTGGTAAGCTCGAATATATTTATCATTATTTTCTCACATGTAATAAATATAAATATGCTAGAAATGTTCTATATAATGAAATTTTTCATATTGTACATCTAAACATTGTCAATACTCATGTTTTACTTTGGGATGACAGTGCAATAAGTGACACTGAAAACAAACATTTATTTACATTAGTTTATAATTATATATCAAAAACACTGAAAGATTTAACTGCTCTTAAAACTACTAGTACACCATTGTTAATTACACACGTCAATTGTATACATGTAAACTGCTATTGTATCCACTGACCTTTATTTATGTTGTGTTAGTCCGAAATATCTGACGTTTCCTGGCTTTTTCAACGATTTTGATATTTTACATGCCAGGAAAACGTCAGAACCGGCGCCATTACGAAAACTAGAAATTCGCCGCCTCTAACTGGAGGCGGCATTCTCGGCTCGATTTTAATTATTTTCGAGTTGAATCAAATGTTTCACTCCCAACTAATTAATAAAACGATGATTTTGCTGCTTACTAATATAGTTTTATGGGTCCTTACATCCCATAAACAGGCTGTTGAACATATTCTATCGAACCGCTAAGATTGGTTTTGATATCGTGCATTTTTGAAATCTCGCGAGAAAATAGGTCAATAACACTATTGCTTATCAGTGTGATTATCAAAATGTGCAGTAAAATTATATTTTAAGCTGTATTATTGAGTTTAAATATATATCTATTTAAAATCGAGCCTAGAATGCCGCTTCCAGTTGGAGGCGGTGAATTTCCAGTTTTCGTAATGGCGCCGGTTCTGACGTTTTCCTGGCATGTAAAATATCAAAATCGTTAAAAAAGCCAGGAAAACGTCAGATATTTCGGACTAATGTTGTGTATACATCTATTGTATTATATCTTTGTATTGGGAGAGGGCGGTCCAAGTTTTGGAACTTGTGTCCAGTCCTAATTGTATTTTTGTACAATAAAAATATGTTCAAATCAAATCAAATTCAGTATTCGTCAAACAGCAAGGACTTTTTGAACGTTTTCCGTGCGTATACTTTAACATTTACTTCGTCACTATCTATTTCAACGTCAAAGTGTACTGTAGCAGAACTATACTCTAGCAAAACTATACTTTAGCAGAACTGTAGCTCCACGGGAAATTTGGATTGACGGTCCGTCAACCCAAATTTCCCATGTTGGGTTGACGGTCCATCAACCCTTTCCCGTGGATCTACAGTTCTGCAGCAAAGTGCACTGCAAGTCATAATTTTGATTTACCAATTATTGAGCGTTTTGGTTTTAGTAAGGACGATTTGCATAATTTCTAGCCTTAATTAACAAGTTTCCAGCAATGAGAATGTGTGTCTAAAAGGTCACATAAGAACCAAAAAATTATTCAGACTAATTACGAGAAGCTACATTATAATAATGGAATGTTTATGTATTTTGTTTTATCTCTTTGATGTTTTAACTTGATTCGAACTGTTTTTCAATTTTGATATTCTATTGAATATTCCTTGTTAATAAAGATCAAAATGATCGGATAGGACAAAAAGTAGGGATGATTTATCTGCTAAATTACATTTATACTATAAATAATGCTCCTATCCCCCTGATAGCAGCTGTTTAGTGCAAAGTAAGCTTACTGAATTGTGAGGAAGTATATTTTAGCTAACCAAATAGAGATAATATTGTTTGTTCAGTTGATGTCGTAATGTCTCGAACATTGCCAAACACTTTTTTGCGCCGGAAAATTTATTATAATTATATAATACGGAGCCGAAAAGTCTTTGTGTCGAAAACGCATGCCTCCTTATTTTTTAAGTGTTTTTATTCGGTCATATATAACTTGATGAAACAGCAGAAGTATTTCCAGAATTTTTAAAACTTAAAACTTATTAAATTCAATCTATTTGAATAACACGGTTTAGTAATGATTAAATTGAGCAGCTATTCCGTTCATTCCGCGGTTCGGCAACAATATATGCCATATACTACTTTTACACCTACCCAAATACTCGAATTTCCTTAACAATGTCAGACGAGGAGTCTCAGGAGAAAAAATATGCATACCTTTCCTCTAGCAAACAACGTGTGGCATTTTTGGGCCCACCAACAGATAGACCTGTTATAGAAGGCTTTACAAGTGTTGCTGATACGAAGAAGCAGTCATTCTTTCAAAAATTCTTTTCATACATGAAGAAAAATCCTTTCGTTTTGGCAGGTAATTAGGCATATATGTTGAAGTTGTTAACATGTGCTAGGTCATAAATTAGGTCTGACATAATCTCTAGAATCAGCATGTAAAGCCATGTAGTGTAATTCGGCTGTATTATCACTCATTACAGTTGGTCAGACTGAAAAAAATTCCCAAGTTGTGGAATTGTTGAATTAATTGGATTGTTCAATCAATGTTGCATGTTACAATATTGTATAAAGATGAAAGATCTGTATCTTGGTTGATACACCGTCATAAAAATAAGATTCAAACATCACCAGTCTGTAATGTTTTATCTGTGCAAATATAACAGGTGGTGAAAAGTCGAAGTCTCAACTGGGACTCGAACCCAGGGTCTCTGGCGTACCATGCTGGCGATCTAACAACTGAGCTATTGAGACATGATATATTGACTGACAGTCACACACCTGTTAACCCAGAGACATACTCCCCCTTTTGGTAGAAATTTGTCCTCAAATTCATGAGTAGAATTCTATGAGTTAAGAAATGTTATGAAACATGACGTTCCTAGGGAGTGACCGTGGGATTTGTATGTTGGGCATCAAATGTAATGCGATGGGAGAAATAAAGATGGACCAGACCGGAATTCAAACCTGGGCCCCATGAATCTCTAGTCAGGTGCTCTTCCAACTGAGCTATCTGGCGCCAAAATTCAAATCTGTCTGACCGTCATATTCCTCCCCCTTAAATTTTCTTCACCCTCGAAGATCACCCCAGGCTCTTCCCTTGACAGGAGTTATTAGTTCAAGGGGTTGGTCACAGTACCAAATGTAACAGGTCGGGAGAAATAATGAAGGACCAGACTGAGATTCGAACCTGGGCCCCCTGAATCTCTTGTCAGGTGCTCTTCCAACTGAGCTATTTGGTGATGGTAATTCGAACCGGTCTGACCATCACACAAGTTTGAGTATTAATAATCAGATTTGCTTGAATTACAACTTAGTTTTATATACATTGTAGGCCTATAAGGTAATTTTTCCTACTCCTACATTTAAGTACCAGGGGTGTGAGAAGGTACAATATTGGGGTAGCAAATTTGGTCGATGAGGAGAAAGGGGTGAATGGAATTTGACTTGCAATAAGAATCATTTTAAGAAGAGCTTGGACTTTTGGTAGTTGTGTCAAACAGGAATGTGACGTAGGCCTGTCTATTTTATTGTTGGCCACTCAGCCATGGCTCTTTGAAATCAACAATATTTGTCTGGCTTTAAAGCTAGAACTACGCAATCTGTGCATATTTCACGTCCATTTTATCTTGTTTAATGCAAGAAATAGATAGTTACATTTTACTGAAATTCCAAGGTCTTGTTAAATTGGTTCTAAGATATTAAACGGTATGTATCTTTGATATATTATATTTTTACTTACATGATGGCACTATAAGAAACAAATCAATGTTGTACTTAATATTTGTTTATTTACGTTTCATAAAATGTGTATCAAGATAACATTTTGCAAAATTATTGGGACAGCTCCCCTGTTCTGACGCCCTTGAGTACAAAATTTTTTAATTTTACTTTTTATTATTTGCTATTAGATTATTTGCCTATGCATGTAGTCTGCCTCTTTTTGTCTGGAACTGTGTCGCTATTTTTCCAATTTCATTAAGTTTTGGTTAATTTGTAATGGGAATTATTAAAAGTAATAAAAATATACAGTACGTCATTTGGGGTATTTCGAATCAACCCATGTTTTGTGTTTTTCGGAAGTTTGAAGTATCACTATGCAGTTGTACAAAACATCAGCATGATATGAAACTTTCCCCAGCAGTCATCATCAGCATATAATGTATCTATATATGTATAAAGTTATATATTTTTAAAATTTAAAGAGGAAATATCATACATTGAATAATATAATTTGTGATTATATATTTAGTTAATGTGTTTGCTATTTTAGAGGAGGATATGGTGAAAAGACTGTTAAATATTTCTCATTTATGCTGAAACTTTTAACAATCGAAGAAAATTGTATGTTTAAAATCGGCAAATTTATAAAATTTCAAGAACTTAAATGTTTTAAGCTTTATAAGTTGGGCTGAAAGTTTTCCAGAGCTTTTCTGTTCACATTTTGTACGACATCCGTTCATCTGTCTGCATGTAACAGTCTGTAAACTTTCACATTTTTGACTTCTTCTCAAGAACCACCAGGCCAATTTTAACCCTACCTGACAAAGCATTTTTAGGTGAAGGGGATTCAAGTTTATTAAAATGAAGGTCCACACCCTTTTTCAAGGGTAGATAATTTAGAATTACATTATTGAAAATTTGTTGGCATTTTTAGCTCACTTAGTCTTGGGTAGCTTTTGCTTTACCCTCGGTGTCTGTGTCCAGACATGGTTAAAGTTTTTGGAGCAGGTCCGGTTTCCAAGTTATAACTTGTTCTGTCTTCACCAAACTTACATGGGTGGTGCATCTGGGCATACTTATGGACTTAACAAACTTGAATGTTGAATCTGTGGCATATATTTCAGATCCTGGAGGAGGTTAAAGTTTTTGGAGCAGGTTTAAGTTTTTGAAGCAGCAAGGCAGACGCCCTTTGATGCCCATATCTAAGTTATTACTGGTCCTAACTTCACTAACTTAGATGGATCTTGTAATACTTATGCATTTGATATGCTTGGATGCTAGGTTTTGGATGTTGGAGGAGGTTAAGGTTTTGGAGCAAGTTAAAGTTTTTGGAGCAGGTGCCCTTTGATGACTATGTCTCAGTTATAAGTTATCCTAACTTCACTAAACTTGCATGGATACACCTTAAGGAACATACCGGTATTTACAAATGACAGGCTTGTATGGTGAATCTGAGCCATAGGTTTCAGATGTGTTAAGGTTTTTGGAGTAGGTGAAAATTTTTCAAGCAGGTAAGATGTTTAGGTAAATAATGATCCTTACTTATTCAATCTTGCATGGTTGATTTAAGTATGTAAATGAATCACAGAGCTATCATCAGATTCTGAAATTGATCTTGATTATCCAGATTCGAAGGCAGGTTTAAGATTTTAGACCATCTCAAATTGTGTTAGGGTCTTGGAGCTGTTACATAATGAAGTAAATTCTGTTCATACCTAATTGGACTTGCACAGTTTATATATTAACTATTGATGTGTAATATAGAGGTATAAGCCTCAGATACAGAACTTGATCTTCATTGTATGGATTCTGAAGCAGGTGTAAGTTTTTTGAGTACTTTAAAGCAGGTTTAAATGTTAGAAGAAAATGCTGTCCTGACCAATTTTCATGGTTCATTGTATCATATAATATAAAACTGTATCATATTACATGTATCATTTGTATGATAGTGTATCATATCACACAATATTAAATGTAACATACGATATAATACAATATTGTATCATGATCATTATACAATATTGTATCATGATGATATATGATAGGATGCCATATAATTTAATGGTATAATATATAATATCATGTTATTGTATGATACTAAATTGTATCATATCATGACACAATCATTTATTTAATTATATTGTATCATTTGATATTATATTATATTGTATATTATAATAATGATAAATATTGTATCATATGATACAATATGAATTTGTACACAAAACACAATATATTAGGGTATCATATGATATATTATGATTTATATGATATGATACATTGTGTTATAACATTCAATAAGCTGTTATGATGTTGATATTCATTTACTATGCTTTTCTTATGAAATAATAAAGGTAGTTTCATAAAGGTGATGCCTCATCTCGGTGAGCTTTGTAATCATTCATTACTTATGATTAAAAAATCTTCTTCTCAAAAACCAGTTGGCGAGAAAAGATGAAGCTTGTATGGAAGCATCCTTAGGTAGGGTAGATTCAATCTTTTTCAAAACATGATCTTTAGAGGTAGGATGGGGCCACAATGAGGGGATTAAATTTTTACACAGGAATACATAGAGAAAGAATTTTAAAATGCCTTAAAAGCTGAAACTTGTGTGGAAGCATATTCACCTGAGTCACTTAGGTGACCTATTGCAATCTGTTTTTGTCCATCCTTGTGCTTTAACATTTTAACATTTTCAGCTTCTTCGGTTATCTTGACCACATTTAATGTCTAGCATTTATAGGGAAAGGGGAACATAAATTGTGAAATTCATGACCCCCACCTCATACATTTTGGGTGAAAGCTGTAAAAATGAGCAAATTTTAAAAATTTTCTTCTTTACTACTGGACATTCAGCAGAGAATCTAAGCACATGGTTATGATAAGCAGGGATCCTTTTACCAAAATTGTGAAATTCATGGCCCCAGGGTCAGGGACTCAGGCCCTAAGGCAGGGCCAATATAACCTTATAATGAAAATGTATTAAATCTAAGAAAATCTTCTTTTCTAATCCCATATATACCCGGTATTTGAGAAAAACTAAATGCATGATTTTGATGTCCATGAAGCCTTCTACCAAAATTGTGAAATTCATGGCCCAGGGTCAGGGGTTCAGACCATAGGGCAGGGCCAATATGGCCATATAGAGAAATAAATAAAATTTTAATTATTATGTTTTCTTCTGTACTTTTACAGTCAAGGGAGATAAACTAAATGCATTTGGCATTATGTCAATAATGAATAATGTCCCTTCTCTTAAATTGTGAAATAAAATTTTATAATATTTTCTTCTGTTCTTTCACAGTCAAGGGAGATAAACTATCCATTTGTTAATATGTCCTCTTCATAAGTTGTGAAATTCACTGCCCATAGGGAAGAGGTTCAAGCTTTTTTTTTTTTTTTTGAGGGGGGGGGGGTGTTAAATATTGCCATGTAGTGAACATATTTGTTTTTAGGTCACTTGAGTCACTCGAGTAACCTGTTGCTGTTGGCCGTGCATTGTCCATTAACAATTTTACATTAGGCTATGGTACTAAGGTGACTGTCAAGGCCTGTGGGCCTCTTGTATTGAATTCTTTTTTTGGTTTTTTTCAAAGATGATATTACAATGCTAGGACTTTAAAGTCAAGCTTTGTATATGCATGGTGATGGATTAGGATTGGTTTCTGTACGTTTCCTCTAAGTTTCTACAGATAACATGCACAGGCGATTGAATCATCGTCTTAAACCCACAGCCAGTCTCGGATTGACTTATTGAGCAGTAAGCGGCTCGTCGGATACCCACAGCTGATCTAGTTCTTTTACTCATGATGTGTTTAATACGTGATCACCTGTGGGTATCTGACGATGATGCGAGACTGTGGGATGCATATGGAGTGTTATTAAATTTAAAATAATTTAAAGCATCAAATAATGCTTTCTATACTCTTTTTTTTGACTGAACTAATTATATTATTTTTGTTGAACTGTTTATTGCCAGGTTAGGTATTATTTCAAAATACTCGGAAGTGACCTATTAAAGCTTATGATACACTAAAGTGGTGTGTCATAAGAACCCCTGTCAAGGTTTCTATTTCAATGATAGAAGTATTTTGTGAGTCAGATTTGTTTCATTACATACCGGGTAATATTCTTTCTGTTGCTACCAAACAACCAATTATAAAGTTTCACTATTTTACATACCGTTATATTTCAAAGAAGTTGTAAAAAGTGACTCAGAATACATCAAATGACTGTAGCTACTCTTACAATAACATGATTGTATAGTAATTGCAGATAAAGGTATACAATTAATACCAGTCTTGTGCACCCAACATATGAAGATGATTTTTATATATCTGAATAAAAGAAACATGTTTGCCCACAAAGAGTAACCCATTTATTTGCATGATCATTTAATAAGTTTAGATTCTAGTTTTCAATGTCACCTGATTTTGTCACATTAATTCAACAATAATCTGTACTGAAAACATAGCCAAATATCATATTTTAAAAACATAGTCAAATATCAGAATAATATTAAAAGTTAATTTGATCTGTTTTACCCTTTAAACTTAAATATTGAATTTGTTTTTCAGGTTTTGGTGTTTGTTTTTATGCCTTCATACAAGGACTGAAGGCCACAAAAAGAAGAGACAGCGTTATGACAAATAGAATGATGGGATTAAGAGCAGCTTCAGGGGCATTCATTATCACTGCATTATGTGTTGGAAACCTTTATCATGAAGGAAAAATTTTCCCTCAGTCAAAGGTAGAGGAAGAAATCGATATGCAAAAGAGACTTGCCAATGTCTACTTTATGGCTAAAAAGCGTAAAATGGAGGCTGAAAGTGGCGAGGAAATTCAAATTTAGGACAAGAATAAAATGAAAACTTATGTTTTGTATACGTATTAATAAAATCTTTTTTTTCAAAATACTAGTGTTAAATCTAATTTTCCCAGCTCATCTGAGCTGAAAATTAGTTGAGCTTTTCTAATGAAAAAACAAAAACAAAACAAAGTCTGTTGTCAGCCATTTTGTGAAATTTGACAGTTTAATTCATCTTCTCTTAATTAGAACTCTTCCTTATTTTCATCAATCAAACTCAAAGTTGTATCTTGCCATCATTTGTTA
>CM065920.1:13169070-13331570 GCA_033439105.1 Magallana nippona
TTTCTCTGTATATTTCTATGTAAAAATTCCATCCTTTTGTGGCCCCATCCTACCCCCAGGGATACATCTTCGCTAGCCAAGTGTTTACGATCCACTATGCTCCTCTACAACCCTTGGCAGATTTAGTCGAGTAAATCAAAACTCGCGCAACGGAACACAAGCGATCGCAGGGAATCTAATAATTGGCGGTGTAGTTCGTTGGGTTATTATATAAAATATAAATACATTCATTATTACAATTTTTACGCGATTAATAAATAAAATACGATATATAATTACTAATATATCGGTTTTCTCAAAAATTCTTATTTTTTTCAAAAGCCATTTCTTTTAAACCTTTTAGATTACATATTTCAGCTGCTCCAATTTAACTCAATCGCTAGACGGCGCTGTGCTGTTTCTGTAAACACTGCATGGTTAAATCTGCCAAGGGTTGTAGAGGAGCAGAGTGGATAGTAAACCCTTGGCTAGCGAAGATGGCGGGAATAATGAGTTGAAAAACTTGAATCTACACTACCTGAGAAGATTTTGAAATTTTTCTCTATATACTCCTATGTAAGAATTCCACTTCTTTGTGCCCCCACACTACTATACTCAGTCCCAAGTTATTTTTGCTGCACATTTTCTTAAATCATTCTATATTTATAAAAACCTCTGGATTCAAACGATGTTCATCAAATAGTATGAAAAAATCCCAAGATTTCCCCTTTGAAACGCCTCTCTAACTTGTCAGGTTTCAATACACAACCCAAAATAGAAAGTCAACGAGGATTTTGCATTGTAAACAAAATCAAGTACCCCGGATGATAACGTTAAAAAATTGTGCGAGGTGTCCCGAGTACTTCCGAATGGAGGAAAGATGTAAACATTTCCCTTTTTGAATCTCCGTAGGGTTTTTGTTTTTGTTCATGTGAAATTCTCCAGAGATAAACAGACGATGTATCAATGAAGAAATATTATATTTTTTCCCTTTTATCGATTTGAATTGTTCTTCATTGACAGGAATGTTTACAGCGAACTACGTAGAAGCGTTTAATAGGCGTAAACTCCAGAAAAGTGCAACGTAATGTTTTGACTGACCAATCAGATCGTAGAAGGCGGAGTTGAGACATAACCGCTCGTGACTTGAATGAGAGAGAGAGAAAGAGAGAGAGAGAGAGAAAATTTATGTTTCATGTTTTGAAATTCTTTCACCGGGGAACAACGATGTCTTTATATAGATAATGGGATGAAGTAATGTAAAACATCGAGGGATGTACGAATATTTAAGAAACTGCTTTTTATTACAAGTATTACCGGTAGTATTCTAATCAAAGTATGCCGAATCTTACCCGAATTAAACATAGGTCGTAATTTTGCTGGAAGACACGTTGAAAAATACGTGAATTCGATCTATAAAACTTTCTTCATGGTTACTCAGTGTGAAACATTCTTTACCTTTATCCGCCACTATTTTATTTTTCCACTAAGCTTCCGCCTGGGTTGCCTTTCCGTTTCACCATATCTCAATTCATAAATGATCATTCATTCGCATTTCAAAATATTCATTGCCTGTATACAATTCTCGGACTCTATGAAAGTTTTGGTTTGTTACGTCATCCCTATTTGTAGACACTGCGCGCATGCTGTCGGCGGCCAAAGAAAATTTACGATCTTAACTTAAACGCTTTAAAGTTACACCAATATAGGATACACATGTAATTTATAGACCTTAATTAATTTATTTGCCATTTTATAAATAATGATGATTTCTTCATCTGCATCACCTCCATTAACTTTCTCTCTCTCTCCTCTCTCTCTCATTCAAGTCACGAGTGGCATTGTCTTAACTCCACCATACTACGATCTGATTGGACCGAGGTCAGTCAAAACATTACGTTGAAACTTTTTTGGAGTTACCGGTCTATTAAACGCTTCTACGTAGTTCGCTATATTTTATAGACATCAAAAAACATCAAAAAGTGATGGAAGCAATAACTTGGGACAGACTATACCAGGGATTATGATTTGAACAAATTTGAATCCACATTACCTGATGATGCTTCCACACAAGTTTAAGCTTTTTCGGCCAAAAGCTTTTTGAAAATTACCAAAGTACCAACAAATTTTCAGAAATTCTAAATTATCTCCCCTTTAATTGAGACATGACCCTTCATTTGAACAAACTTGAAAGTCCCCCCCCCCCCCCCCCCCCCCCCCCGGATGCTTTGTGCCAAGATTCGTTGCATTTGGTCCAGTGGTTCTGGAGAAGAAGATTAAGATATGAAAAGTTTACGACGACAACAAGGACGACAACGACAGACAACGGACAAATCTTGATTAGAAAAGCTCACTTGAGCATGCGGCTCAGCTTGGTGAGCTAAAAACAGAACGTTCACTGAAAAACATTTTTAGAACAATATTTATAGATTTAGAACAATATTTATAGATTTACACATATATTCAACTTCGCCTTGCTTTTAATTATTTTACTTCTAGCAATGTTCGTGCATTTGAAAAATCTTATGAAACGATCGGCACGAAATGTTCCGGTGCGAAAACGTCTCGGTGCGAATCTATAGAACTCGCATTAAAACAATCGGAACTCCCGGGGTGTCAACCATCAAGTTCAACTATCCAGACCTTCGGAAGTTTTTAGCTGTTCTTTATTTTAACACCGTAAACACGTTTTGGAATGGGTCGGGTAAGAAAAAAGAGGAAAGGGGCTAAATACAATTATGACAAAAATCGCAGAAAGGAGTGGAAGAAGGCAAAGAAGTTGCCCACTATTGGATGGTTAGTAAAGAAATACCTTAGCAGTTAATTCCTCCGATTTTATACTGTGACGTGCGGGGGAGAGGAATCTCGAATTATTTATATAGCAGTATACGAGGCTGTTTCTCGATAAAACAGCAGTACAATTCTTTTTAACCCAAGATTCCTCTGCATGACTCGAACCTCCGCTTTTATATCATGACAAGTGCGTGGCACATGTTTATATAAAAGCGGGATTTAGATATGGAGGAATCTTGGATTGTTGGGCAAATAAATGTAGCATGTGTCGGTCGGGGGTATAAGTAATCACAGGCCTCTGAATTTCTATTGTAGTAGTTGGGGCTATACTGGTGTGCGACCAGTTCTCGCCATAATAACATAACAATGCACTGGCGAGAACTTGTTGCATGCCAGTATGGACTGTTGATCAATATGGGCCTGGATGGCTCAGTGGTAGAGCTCCTGACTAGAGTTGCAGGTTTGATTCCTGGTCCAGCCATATGTTTTCAATGTGTTATATGCTCATTCCTCCTTTCCTATTACATTTGGTGCCATTACCAACCCCTGGAAATAAAAGGTGAACTCCTGCCAGGGGAAATAGCCTGGGGTGATCTTTGAGGGCAAAGATCATTGAAGGAGGGAGGAATGTAGTGGTTGGGGCTATATGGACCATGGATATCGGCCTGGATGGCTCAGTCGTAGAGATTGCTAGAGTTGCAGGGGTCCCGGGTTTGATTCCCGGTCCAGCCATATGTTTTTAATGTGTTATATGCTCATTCATCCTTTCCTATTACACTATCAAGAAGTTTATTAAATTCAGAGGCCTGTGTAGTAATTTGCATTGTTATTTAAATCTATAGTATACAGTCTGTCCCAAGTTTTTTTTCCTTCACTTTTGGTTATTTTCTTTAATCTATCATCAAAGAATATGTTTAATTGATATAAAGCAAGTGTCCCCTCTTTCTATAGTCTGTCCAAAGATATTTATGCAGCGCATTTGGACGATTTTTAATGAAAATACACATAACTGTGAAAGAAGTGCAATTGAAATCGATGAAAGGGAAAATACCCAAGATATCTTCATTAATTGACACATTATCATATTTCACTCGGAAAAATTCACATTTGCAAAAACAGATTTCTTATGGAGATTTATTATGAGAAATGTTGACATCTTTTCTCCATTTGGAGGTCACTCAGAATACCTCGGACAATTTTTCAACTTTTAATATCATCTGGCTTTCATTCTTTTACTCGTGTACTGTTCAATGCAAAATCCCCGTAGACTTTTTATTTTGAGCAGTGTATTGAAACCTGACAAGCTAGAGGGGGCGTTTCAATGGGGAAATCTTGGGATTTTTTCATATTATTGAATGAACATTGTTTGAACCCAGAGGTATTTATAAATATAGAATGATTTAAGAAAATGTGCAGCATAAATAATTCGGGACAGACTATAACTGCAGAGAAATTGTCATAAATGAAAATAAAGGGATGTTTATATATGTTCCTGAATAAAGGGTATTGTAGTTAATTCTTTCCATAATTATTACTTTTATATTTCAATTAATAAGTACACAGATTAAAGAAGCATGGGATCCAAAAAAATCTGTGAAAAAAAATTTGGAGGAAATGGGGATTTCTGCTGACCCAAACCAAACCTTCAAGATTCCCAAAACAAAGGTATAAACATTTTTCCTATGTTATTGAGTATCTTTGATGAAAACGTCTACTTTAATATTTTTTAAATTCAATTTTGACTGGTAAAAACTATATGGGCCTGAGTTACATATTTAGAATGACCTTTTTCATGGTATATAGACATAAAATGTACCGGTATTTTTTGTGGGGCATAGACCTTTGTCATTGATGAAGACCTGACAAAAATTCAGCTCATGTTTGCCAGAAGTATAGATTTGAAAGAAGTGTGGCATTGAATATACAGCATTGTTTTACATATCACATTATGACCTGAATTTTTGGAAATTTTGTAAAAATTTAGTAAACCGTAAACATAGATTGTACATTGCAATATATATTTTGACTTTGAGTATGATATTCTCTTTAAATTTCCTGTGTACAGGCTTCTTATTCTATCACTGATAATTAACTCTTTCTAGGCTATTAGAATTCCTTTGCACCTATATTTCCAACACTCTTCATAGTTACATATTTAAAAAATAAAGTATGAGTTTTTGTGAATGTTGCAGAACAACCTCTGGTTGAGAAATATTGTTTTGAAATATAAAAGCCGAGGCATTATATTTCAAACAACATTTCAAGACTAAGGAGGTTATTCTGCAACATTCACAATAACAAAAACTTTATTTCTATTCTACTAACAGCACAGATTTTCCACTGATTATTTCCCCTTTAGAGAGACAATCTTGGTCATTTAGACGGCTGTTCCGTGTAACCCCAACGGTTTTGTTAGTGATAGTTATGATGTGTATCGATCACAGACTACCAATAGGAATGACATGCAGAGGACAGATTTTTTCATAGGTTTAATAGCTTCCATTATTTATTATTTATAAAATATCTTTGAATCATATTCCTTTAAATTTCAAGGGTAATTTAATATGGTTATTAATACTAATTGTTATTAATTTTATGCACAGTAAAAACACATAGTGGAAATAAACATTTGCGGCAATTCTCATGTTTTGACTTGAACTATTAAGACATGAAATTGACATGGTTTTTAAATCTTTTTACGTTATGAAGTTATACTTTGATGATCAGTGTGAAGCTTATATGATGACTGATGACATTCATGATACTGTATACAGGGTTATTTTTGCCCTGTGTTATTTTCTTCCTTCTACACTTGCAAACAGTTTCGCCCCGTTTTGAATTCGCTCAGATACAGTTTTATTTAAAGAGAGATGATATGAGACAATAGAATTTGGCCAGTCTTAAATTCGCCCACTGGCAACGAAGGCGAAAGGGGAGAAAATAAAACGGGGGCGAATAATTTCCTGTATAAAGTATATTGGAGAATAATGGCTGTGGCATCTCTTTGATCTCGGCAGTAACTGTAGTAGAATTATATATTGATATGATTGTTTCAACTTAGCATATGGAACAAAGGGGTTCAGAATTGTTATGCTCATGGTCTTAGATAGTTTTATGATGTTAGCATTTTGACATACATATATTTTAGTAATTACATTTTAAGAAGCTACTTAGATCACAGTTCAACTTGTTCTATTGAGGGATGTAACCACTGGGTTTTTTTTATATACATTTGAATATATATTTAGGATATATTCATCTCGGAAGACAGCAAAACTGACCAGGGGAAGAAAACTAGGAAAAAACAACCAAAAGAGCATGTTATTGAAGGTATACACATATCACATTGTTAAATCTATGCTAAAATTTAAAATAAACCAAAAGGTCAGATGATAATAAAGTCCTCTGTTGGTATTATTCTTTATATTAAGTTGTTAATTTAAAAAAAAAAATAAAAACTTAATGTTCTCAACTCATAACTCATTTGAACCGCTGAGATCATTTGAACTACTGGGATCATTTGAACTACTAGTATCATTTGAACCAATGGTATCCTTTGAACTACTGGAATAATTTGAACTACCGGTGTCATATAATATTTTGAACCCCGCGATATATTGAACCCCCCCCCCCTAAAATATATAATATATTATAGCCGCGATATTTTGAACCTCCCTCTGCTTTTCAATTGCCATTGGAGAAGGGGTTCAAAATATTATGGCCGCGATATATTGAACCCCCCACTTATTTTGATTGCTATTGGAAAGGGGATTCAAAATATTATGGCCGCGATATATTGAACCCCCTCCAATTGCTAATTCCAATTGGAGAGGGGGTTCAAAATATTATGGCCACGATATATTGAACCCCCCTCTTATTTTGATTGCTATTGGAAAGGGGGTTCAAAATATTATGGCCGCAATATATTGAACCCCCCTCCAATTGCTAATTCCAATTGGAGAGGGGGTTCAAAATATTATGGCCGCGATATATTGAAACCCACCCCCCCCCCCCTCTTAATTTCTTTGCTATTGGAAAGGGGGTTCAAAATATTATGGCCGCGATATATTGAACCCCTCTTATTTTCATTGCTATTGGAAAGGGGGCATAATTCATAATATTTTGAACCCCCTCTCCAATAGGAATTGGAAATAGGAGGGGGCTCAAAATATCGCAGCCATAATATTTTTAACCCCCTCTCCAATAGGAATTGGAAATAGGAGGGGGGTTCAAAATATCGCAGCCATAATATTTTGCGCCAGACTTGCACTGATAGTACCAATATTTGATAGGTCTTCCTTGTCCAATGCATCACTGTACCCACAAATAGTAGGATTTTGATGAGACATGACATAACATGATTTGATTTTTTATTGCAATGTTGCATAGGTGAATGTAAATAGATTTGAGTCACCAGTCCTGTTCAGGGCTTTGTTATTCATGAGGCCAAGACGGGTTGAAATTTGTAAACAACCTACCTTTTTTATAGAGATGCGCACACAAGATTTTGCACTTTTTAAATAAAAAACATGAGCGCATGACTGTTTCAACTTCTTCAATGGATGTAAATGGATAATATAGCTGTTTTGATTGACCATATAAAAAATTTACGACAGCTTGAAACATTAATGCGCTCATATAGAAAACAGGCTCAAAAAATGAGGGTGTGGCTTTAAAACCTATGAGAAATCGATGTTAACAACATACCCCTGCTTTATTAATTGAGGCATTGCCTGATTACAGTGTAAGGAAGTAAAAAGTGAAATTGAAATTAAAAAACCTCAATGTTTGAAGGAAAGGATGAGGCAATAATTCATAGAAAATCTTTAATTTGATTCATTTGCAAATTATGGGGGGCCGATTCATTCTTTGTTGTTTTTTTTCAAAAATCTTCTTCTTAAAAAAAATTAATCGACCAGAAAAGCTGAAACTTGTGTGGAAGCATCTTTAGATAGAGAAGATACAAGTTTGTTCAAAGCATGATCCCCAGAGGTAGGGTGGGGCCATAATAGGGGGGGGGGGGGCAAATTTTTACATAGGAATATTTAAAGAAAAATCTTCTCAAAAAGTAATTGGCCAGAAAAATTGAAACTGGTGTGGAGGAATTTTCAGTAAATGTAAAAGTAGATACAAGTTTGTTCAAATCATGATCCCCAGGGGGATGGGGGTTTGTATTTTACATAGGATTATATAATGAAAAATCTTTAAAAATCTTCTTCTCGAAAACTAATTGGCAAGAAAAGATGTAAATTGTGTTGAAACATTCTCACTTAGTGCAGATTCAAGTGTTTGAGTATGATATTCTCTTTAAATTCCTGTGAACACACTTCCTATTTTGTTACCGATAATTAACTCTTTCTAGGCTTTTAGAATTCCTTTACACCTATATTTCCAAAACTCTACATGTATATTCAAGAAATAAAGTCAAAAATCTTATTCGTATTCTCAAAAACTGAAGCAACAAAATGAGCTCAATGATTAACTTACATGTTGGAGAAAATGTTGAAAAGCAAGATAAATGCTACTAAGTTGTTTAGAGATTTTGAATTTGATACTCTAAAGATAGTCTACAGCTTTTGTTGGCTATAATTGTTGCTCAGGTGAGTGATTTGGCCCCTGGGCCTCTTGTTCTGATGTCTGTCTCTCCATCCATTTGTAGACTTCACATTTTAAACTTTTTCTTAATATTAACCACTGGGCCAATTTCAATCAAACTAAGCACAATTTAAAGCATCATTGGTTAAATGACTTTGAAGTTTGAAGGGCAAATCTATTCAAAAGGGAGACAATTAGAAATATATGGAAATTATAATATTTGAAATATGGGATATTTGAAGAATACAAATTCTCAAAAACCACATCATGCAGTTTTATGAATTTAGGTTGTTATTTTGGTTTCAAAATGGCAACCGGCTTTTAACTTGGTTCATAAAACCTGAATTTAGATTGATTTTCATTCACTTGGATAGGTAAATGTTCTCAATTATTTGAAAAATTGTTAAAAAACATTCATTTAATTCTGTAGGTTTAGAGATGGAAGCTAGTATTCCTCAAGAGAAAACCCTTAAGCTGTCATCAGAGGAAGTCAAGTACTGCATCTACATGCTGGAAAAATATGGAGAAGATTACAAGGTAAGCAGCAAGTTTTTAGGAAGTCAGAAATGTTACCATTACAACTACTTTAAGGAATTCTTCTTATACATTTTGGAAAATTCCTACATTGATTTTCATGAACAACAATAGCATTGATTTAAATGAGTAGGTAGAGGAATGCTTGCAATATCATGAGTGTGATAAGTGAAAGCTAATACTACACAGGGACCTCGAAAATACTGGTGAAAATACTATACACTAGCTGCTTTAAAAAAAAAAAATGAATTATCTTGTAAAATTATATTATATGGTACCTAATTTCTGAACCAACAAATGTATATTATAGCAGATGTGTTGTAACTTAAATGTTGCAAGCAATTTGGATCATTGTCAACTTTCATTTTAGGCATCATAATCTCAATTTTCATCCAAATGTGAAGTAGTAATTTGTTTCCTATAAATATCTTTTTGACAATTCTAATCATTTCATAGTGGGCACTGCTAATTAGCAGCTGCAAAGTAACTTGCATAAACAAAATTTCACATACACTGTATTTAAAAATGCACATGTACATGTACCTAGAATGTTATCTTTTCCAAGGTTTGAAAATATGAAATACATTTGTACATTGTATGTCAAATAGATTCTTCAGACAAGAAGAATAAAACCCTTATCTTAATTTGCTCAACATATTGAAATTTGATATGTGCATACATGTATATGTTGATATTATTAGTTATCCAGGTCCAATCAAGGGTGTACGGCAGGCCAAAGGGTGTATGGAATACAACCCTTGGTAAATCCCTGTACACCCTTGATTAGACCTGGATAACGAGTTTATTTCCTATGTTATACAAATTTTTAAAGTATATTGTTGTACAAATTCAATTCAATTACAAGTTCGATACAAAGAACCAAAAATTAATAATTTATTAATTGAAATTGTGCTGAAAATCATTTATCCATACCAATAGAATACTAGTTCGGTACATGTATTAAGAATTAAGGATTATGACAAATTCATTTACTTCATTTAACGTATGTTACATTATTTTGCGCAAAGATCTAATAGGTGCATTTGTAGACAAGAATTGCATTGTGACGTCATATTTTATTTACACCCGGCTTCAGCAGGTGGTACGGAAATTTACACCTGGCTTGTTAACCAATCAGATCTCGTGTTGTAAGCGACATTGGAAATAAGAACATATATTGTTACACCTTTTTGTATACACCAGTATGTAAAGGTAATTCATGTTCCACTGCATTCTGATATTTCATTTGCTCTAATACATTAAGGAAAAATGAGTATTCAACAAAAGACTAAACAAAACAGACACAACACTGATGAGGTCTGTACTGAAAACTTCAAACCGAGAGGAAACAAAAGGCTTATATATAGGTGCTGGATGGGTGTCAAACGAAAAACACAACAAGCAAGGCAGGCTTTTACAAGTTGTTTTCAACTGTAACCAATTTATTGCTGCAAAGGACTGTATTGTAACTCGTGAAATGCTAGTCTGTGGATCCTGCACTGTTCTGTATTATAAGTGGGGGACTGACCGTTGAAGTGCTTCTTATTGTATACCGATATTTGTAATTGTTTTGTAGGCCATGGCAAGAGATAAAAGAAATCATTTCCAGGACACTCCAAAACAGATAAAAAAGAAAGTAAAGACTTTTATGAATATTCCTGAACAATACAATGCATATATCGCCAGCAAAACTTCCATAGCATGTTAGGTATGGATTGGGTAAAAATGTGATTCTTTCATTTTGTAAACAAACATTGTCAATCATTTTTCATTGTTAATAATGCAAACATTTCTTTATCTTTGTTATTTACAGTAGAGATAGAAAAGTAAATAAAATTAATTAAAACAAATATTTGTCTTTTATATTTGAACAATTATGCATTAACGGAATACACTTTTTTTAGCTATCGTAACGCGAGCTTATAAGGAACAATTGACCTTGTCTGATGAAGTTATCTGAAAGCAGACAAGACTCATAGATAGGCACCAGTACATGGGTATATATTCGTAAACCTTTTGATTTGTTTGTCACAACATTTATTATTTCTTACATTATTCTATATTCTGCTCTTTTATTTTTTTGTTTAATGTGCTTTTTCTACTATTGCATTGACCTTTTTATTTGATTTTACTTTTCTCCTGGTTTGGAATAAGTGCATAAAATATGATCATTTCAACTGATCAACTGGGCGATGCAAGATACATGTTCACACAGGTGAGGCCTGTACAGCAAAATACCGGTACTTTGAATTGTAGTGTATACAGAACTATCAATGATGAAGTCCTCTAATAGGAACTCTCCTTGGGCAAAGTATTTTATTTATGCATGGTGATGCATGTATACAGTTAATGTAGTTCTTTTATGAAGAAGACAAGACTGATATTCCATGCAACAAAGATGTTGTTTCTCATTATAGATGGCGCAATTGCTATTGTTATGATTTTAATAGAAAAAAAAACAAGTTTAATCTTTGATGTTTTTTCACTTTTTAATTTACAACATAAGTAAACACACTGATTAAATCATAAAAAGAATTCATATTGATCACAACACAGATTGTAGACATAAGGTTTTGTTGTTGTTGAAAATGTTGGCTACATTGGTGGCTACAGTAGAAAAGATATCTGATCTTACAGTAATTTTTACAAGTGTGAGGTAACATATTAGAGAAGTCTTGATCAATGAGATAACGAGACCAAAGAGCAGCTGTGAAAAATCAGAAGATAAACATGCACAATAGTAACACTGAACACAGTATACACTAACACTCTAATCAAAAGATAAACTTCATATCAAAACAGTAAATCTGTATTAATAAATCATAAAAATACTCTCAAATACAATACTATGGTTGGTGATTAACTATGTATTGTTTAGTAAGTTGAGATAAACATTGAATTATTAAGGACAATCCTTGAGGTTTTTGTCTCTGTCTATACATAAATTACAATAAAATTACACTCATTACCAGTATTTGACAGTATTTTTACAACTTACCAAAATAATTTTTTTAATTTAGTTACATGATATTTTGGTATTGAGCAATTTTTTGTATAAATATATACGTTTGGAAAATCCCAGATCCAACAAAGAAAAACAACACAATAATACTGTTTGGTAATCACATAGCTTAATAAATAACATAATAATTTATCTTGATATTGGATTAGCCAAGTCGAAGACTCTTTTTGGAATAACCCCTTTTAGGGCAGTTTCTTTTACTATAAATGCATCAGGATTAAATTGCACGTGATCCATTGATGCTCGAACAACTGGTTTGGATAATTCGTCAACACGACCTGATGCAGTGGCTCGCTTCGCTGCTTTGGTAATTGGCCACATCTCATCTTTTGGAAGCATGTATCCGTCAGTTGTTCCTTTAGGTCTTGCAAGCTCTTGACTCCTAGCCTTGGCACTGGCATTCTTAGCTGCTGGAGTCACCTGTTTGATAGATAACAATTCAGTATGTATTATGATGGAAAGGGATCAAGATCTGTGGTTTTTTGGGGGTAAATGCCTCAATCATTTCCATTTAACACGTGTACTGTGATGGTATATCATGCTGATCTGTATCATATGATATGGAATACTTGTATATTCAGAATCATACAACCACATAGGTTTAAGTGAGTTACTTACTAGTAGCTGTACCTTAATTTGTACACTTAGTAACATTAAACCATGCATGTTAAAATTGGTAAGGGGTAGAAAATATGTAACCAGCTCAAACCTTAACCTTCAGCATCCAAACTAGGCAAGTAAATCATTATTACAATATGTATCATCCATCCAAGTTTGTTTATGCAATAAATTTGGCCATCATAGGGCACCTCACCTGGGTCTAAAACTTAATTAACCTACTTTGAAATGTTTAACCTCCCTTATCATTCATTCCACCAGCAAATTAAAACACGGTTATAACGAAGTGCCAGGGACAGGCAATTTTGCTTCTTTATAAGCGTAATTCGTTATATTCGTCATGTTTACAAAGTGTAATATAGTCACATGGAATGAAATTCACTTTGCTGTAAGCGTCAATTCATTATAAGTGTGTTCACTATAACTATGTTTTACTGTACATCTATATCGCAGGAGCATCACCATCCATATCATTTTGGTAAAGAATTAATAACATGTGTAATAATTTAGATATTGCTTTAAAAACTTTAAGCAAACTGCTCTACAAGCTATATATGAGTTATGAAACTATAACTACATGGACAAACCAATAAATGCCAGACAAAAATTATTCTGAAAAAGTTCACTTGAGCTTAAAAGTGTGCTAGTATATTCCTGTTACCATTTTGGGTCTTTAAAAATATGAATAATGAATTAAAGTGCAATCTAAAGAAAGTCTTTTTCTATAAAAATGGGTTTGGGGTTTAGATAAAAGAAATTTTTTACTGAATTTGGATTTGTAAAAAGTCATACAGGCCATTTGGGGTCTCTAAAAGGGCCCTCTGAGCGATTTTTGGGTGTGGCAAGTGTCTGTAGTCGTTCTGAGGCAGAAGCACTGAGGGCTGGCACAGGAATTATGGTTTCTATTTGTCTAGCTGGCTGAAACTCTTTTACAGGGTTCCTGTGGGTGGCTAACTGGTTTGTCCGAAGCCTCTCTCCGGCTGACTTTGCCCCCTTTGTGACTGTCCAGATTGGACTGTTTCTACCACAGCTATAGAAAAATTGGCTCCTGCAATGTGTAACCCAAAATGCAAATAAATAAATACTGGTACTGAATTAAGAGATGAAAGAACAATTTAAAAAATGGCTTAAAGAATAAAAACACGTTTAAAACATTACGAAGACATATGGTGTTAGCATTTTAAAGGGGCATGTATTTACAATGCTTAACTAAAGTATTTTCAATGGTCAGCCAAAATTCTAACACCAGTTGTCCAGTTATAAGGGAGATACAGAGCTCATAATTCAAAGCATGTGTCTTGTTTTTGTTCACATCTAGGTTGCTTATATGCAACCTATAATATACTGGTAAACAACAAAATATGGCAATTAAGAGAATTGCTTAAACAACAAGCTGCATCTCCCTTATAACTGACAGTAAAACTTAAGCTAACCAGTAGAAATATAGTTATCGAAAACAAAAATGGAAAGTACATGTACTTCGTGACCTGATGCCCCTTTAAGAGACAAATCTTGGATATTCCATTCAGATTAATTGTTGTCTTTTATTTTTGCATCTTTTTATCATGTTAGATGCTTTATTTCATATTTTAAATTTATATGAATAATTGAAAGATTTCAGGTTGTTAAAGATTCTAGTATGATTTTATCCATTTTGCAATTTTTATGCAATTTTTTAAGTACACTTACAAAGTCAATTTTTATGAAACTTTACCTATCAAACTTTACAAACTATGAAATATATGAACTCAAAGTCAATTTAAAAGAAATATTGGGCTATAATCAATTGTTTCCTTGACACATGGAAGGTTTCCTTGACACATGGAAGCCACACTGTTAACATTGAAGATCATCCAGAATACTAGGAATTGAACAACTAGGACCTCTTGTTAGAAGTACATGTATAGACGATATCAAACACTTCTAATAGCAAATACTTTGTGAGTATGTCTTGACTTATATCTTTGTTTTATCATTTAGATTATAATTATTTAGAATATGTACATGTATTATCTCCATATAATAATTTTAAATTGGTGATCTGTTATTTTACACTCTGATTCAGTTAATTACTATAATTTTTTCAGAATGCAGTCCAACTATTAACCTAAAAAGACGTACAGTACAAAACTGTGTGATGAATGAAATTTCTAGTCACGAGAACATTGACTGAGATCGGTGAAGGTATTATATATATATTCCAAGTATCTCATCAATATAATATTCCATCTCTTTTAAAACGTCATTCAAATCTACCCAATACATTTACCTGGTTTAGAGTAAACCTCAATACTTAGCCCTACTCACACATTACTGGTAGATTAGAACGCTATATATTTGAACCTGACTTAAGCTTAGATCATCTAGATCCCAACTTAAAGCTAGGTAGACAACTTATGGCATATAATAAACTCCACCCCAATTGTAGTTGTCAATGAAAATTGCAGCAAGCTAAGACAACACCATGCAGTGATTGCAAATGCAATGCTTTTGACTTAGCAGCAATTATGTGTTATTCAAGGTAAAAAAAAAAATCCCAACACACCAATTACCTGGGATGGTGATCAATGAATGCAATAATCATGCATGCATTTAAGGAAGTACCGGTATGAGTGTGATGGTCAGATGGGTTCGTTAATCAGCACCAGATAGCTCAATAGGTATAGCACTTGACTAGAGAATTCAGGGGGCCAACTGGGTTCAAATCCCAGTCTGACTTCCATCATTATTTTTCTAATCCAATTACATGTAAATGATTTACAAGAGAAAAGCTGTCAATGTGACAGCAAACTGGGTTTTCTTTTGTATGAACAGTATCCATAATCAATTTGTCAACTCTGAGTTGATAAACATTACCTATCCAGAGAAATGAGGCTACTCTTTATGCAATATTTTGCCAAAAGATCAACAGCTTGTATTTTTGGCAAAAATTATCAAAAATCAAAATCCAAGAAATATGCACATCTCTGATATTTGTACAATTGATCTGCAAAACAAAACTTTCCTATTTCAAAAACTGTAGGACGAGTTATTTGTACAAAAGGGGTACCCTTTTGGCAGCCACTTGCCTGCTATTTTCCAATAACCGGATTTTTCCTACAGAAAACCCGGTTAAAAATCTTTTGGTTGAAAATATTGTTGTTTAAATCCATTTCATTTCTATTCTATGTTGGTTTAGTATTTTGAAGATTACATTATAAATTATCAATTTCAAACAAACAAATTTTTAAGGAATAAGGAATCATTCTTTAGGTATTATGAGGTAATAATTTTGGTCGGGGTGTGATCAAATCCAATAAAACCCGAAGGGCTTTATGATAGATATGATCACGCCCCGACTGAAATTATCACCTCATAATATTCAAAGAATGATTCCTTATTACTTATATTTATATATTTTCTCAGCAATTGTACGATTAAACACTGCTTGTGTCCCAACAATACGTCATTTGAATTTATTGGAATGTATAGTACAAAATCGATTCGTAGTTATCACAGACAATGACACTGGAAAATGTAAATATAATCAAATAAATTCCATGCAAGTTAAGAGTATTCATGTGAATGCAATTCACACTCATCTGTCATAATTTTCTGACTTGACTTTTCCAAAGATTTTGATAGAATTCAATATATTTAACATATCATACAATTGAAAAATTTCTAGCCTAGCTTCTAATTGCTAATCTCATCAGAGTTGTCTTTTGAGTGACTTCAGCATCGTTTTCCTAGGAGATTATAAGCCTCAAGGTCATTGCGAAATCACCTGTCTAAAGGTAATTTTTTGCAAAAGGGGAGAAAAAAAAAATTTCAGATGTTTTTTTTCTTAAATTTTGGACAAGTTATATATTGGACATACATTTATGAACTGACAGACAGATGGAGTACAAATATGAGTTGAAAATCAGAAATAATATAAAAAGAAAACTGAATAAAGAATCAAATAATCCAATATCAGGGAAACTGCATGTTAAAAGGTAAAAAGCATTAGTGATACATAGGTAGAATTATCACTTATAAAAATACAAACTTTGGGAACAGTTTCAGAATTTCATCTGGTCCAAGTACAATCCTGTTAGGAGAAAATTATGAGATTTCAATTTTTCTGTACATTTGAAGGATCATTATACATCAATATGAAATGAAGCACATGTTAATTCATTCAGTTGTTTTGCGATTGAAGTATTTTTTAAAATGGAAGTCTTTATCTTGACCTCTTTTTTTTTTTACCTACAAGTATATATTTGTTGATATGTTTATTCTTATATTTTCCATTTAAAATATTTGTGGGCCTATTATTACATGTAAATGTTGTTTGTTGGTAACATTAAATGTTCCGAGAGCTGCACAATAAGCCTTCATTGGCTTCATATGGTTCAATTTTTTTTGTCTGTTTCATTTTTTCTTATTGCATACTAGTATTTGATATATTTTTGATAGCATGATAATTTTTTTGTTTTACTGGTCAAGAACTAGACCCCTAGCATAGCTTCAGAGCTTAATACAATAAATATTGATGTCACACATTTATGAAAAAAACAAAGTATCACACGTTTAAACTCAATGCAAACATTATTTATTTTAAATTCATACCAACCTTTACTATAAAGATACTCTTGACCACAAAACAGACGGAATGGGATATAGTACTAAATGTATATTACTTCTTTTTTATTTCGGGGTATAATGCCAAGCCAAGAACTACTAACTGGCTAACACTTATTTCTAAAGGAAGTTAATTTACCCCAAAAAGCATAGTAAAAGTGCTAGTGAGTTGTCCCTACTTTCAGTCTCATATGTATTCCTTTTTAACACGAGGAACTTTTGTGTTACTCAAATTGCAACCAATTACTATTTGCAGTAGTCATTAATTTCTGGTTAAATACAATAGCTGTGGGAATATTAAATAGAGACAGGATGACACTTATAGACTGACAAGCGATGTACAGATTGCATTCTGAATTAATATCAGTTGCACCTCTGTAAGTGTTAAATTCTAGGAAGGTGATAAAATAATTATTTATTGATCAATTGAAGGCCATAAATTAAGCTACCATTGTATACTTCTTTCTAGATTTTGCAGCTAGAAAAATGACATATTCCTGAGAAATAAATGAGTATAAGTAACACACCTATCTTCCTTATAGCCGGAATGGAAAGCTTTGGGATTAGCTAGGAGCTGCACTCTCTGAGATGCCTCTTGCTGGTTCCTAGGTGGCGCGTCCCATATCTGTGAAGGCCTCCCACAGCTGTATAAAAATAATGGCCTGAAAAAGAAAGCAAAGATGAGTTGTAACAGGTCATGCACGAATAATCAAATTTAAGAAAATTCTAATTGTATTCAATGATAATTAATTAAAGATGCAAATAAAACATCTTCATATTGAAGTACGGTAAAAAGAAACAGTAAACAATACCTAATGAAAAGCCATTTCTCACCTTAGATAAACAATATCTAACATTCGACCCAATCACTCACTTAATATCCATGTTAACTGTGAAATTATGATTTATTTAAACAATTACATGTAATATTTTTTTTTGGTTTTTCATGGGGCATGAATGTAAGGTAGGGAGCATTGCAGAAAAAATTTAATTCTCCATTTAATAGTCAAGTTGGTATGTGGAAGATTCTCCTATATGGGTGAATGGATAAAAATGAAAGGTGCCATTTCTTGGTTGGCTTAGAACTAACCCATTACACCCTTTGAAATCAAACAAAATTTAGAGCGACTATTTTTACCTACTTTCGAAGATAATGTAATCCTTTTGAAAACATTGGAGAGTTCCTTCCATACACAAACTTGTAGTCTTTTTTAAGTTTGTAATACTTTGTTACACCTGAATTAGGTTTATCAATCAAGTCTTTATATTTCTCATAAAGACACTGAAATTCCTCCTCCTCCTCATCTTGAGAACTCATATTATTCTTCTCTGTTAGCTGAAAGTAGTTTTATTGAACTCCATGCTGCTTCATATTTTTTGTGTGACTAGTAGAACAGGCCGGGTTACATTGTTGCTAACAGCAGTTGGAGTCCTTTTACTCTGTATGGATCGGGGTATTAGGATTAAGCATGCAGGATTTTTCTTAAATCTTAATGTTATGGTCATTTATTGATTATGTCGTATTAGTTTAAATACTTCTACTTTATCAATGCATAGGTCACTTGTCACTAGATTAGTCAAATTGTTGCTGTACAGAACGTCAAGGAAAGATTGGGTATATCGCGATTAGCTTAATTTGTAGCACACTGTGATTGATTATAGAATTTTTAGAAAGGTAATAAATATAAAATGAAGTCTGATCTTTTTCATCAGCACTAAAATACTTTTATGTGTTTGACTTACAATAGTATATTTGGTAATTTTAAATTCTTTTCTTCAGTTTTATTTCAATTATCATTTCTATACATATGTATTTGTTCAAGTCTTGTTCAACCAATAAACTTAATACACATAATGATAACAGATGTACATACATGTACAACTTAGTGAAACTTAACAATGTTTGTTCAAGTAATTTAAATGAAAGAAACAATGAGCAAACTAGCTCACATACATACCCGCACTAGCATTAATGAATACACATCATGAATGGCTGGGAATGCATAAAATACACAAATTTTCAATTTAGAATTCTCAGAAAATACTTCAATTGAAATTTTCTGGTATGCACATGCACCTACACATTGTGGGGGCGCTTGATTTGTCTACACTGTTATACACCTGGTGTAGACGATTTATACCTTATAATCAATCACAATTTGGTGTAGTGTATCATTTTCAGTATGGATGTCAGCTGCCGAGGAATTCCGTTTTATTGGAGACAATTTTTCTCTGTTTATAGCTTTTAAAAATAAATTATTTTTGTAATTCATTGCTACCCTGTCATTTTGCAGGTACATATAAATACACTTTGTGTTTGTTTCATTTAGGCTTATAAGGAACTTTATCCAAGAGAGGCACAATGCTCAGCAAAAAATTATGGTTTAAGGTCACCACAAACCCTTTACCTAAAAGCTCGTTATGTGAAGTATATAGGGCTAAAGGGAGAAAATATATGATCTATTTATACACACAACATGTGCTAAAATTAGGCTATCAACTCTAAAGTGTACCATTTTGCATTTGATTAAATGAAAGTGTACATCAGTTGTAAGGTGTAGACAAATCAAGCGCACCCTGTGTAAAATTGCACCATTACAGTTAATGGCCACTTGATCTTATTGATTTAGTATTAAACATGAGACTTCTGAGAGAGAGAGAGAGAGAGACAGATGGAGAGATGTGCATGTATATGAATATAATTTCTATAAAGATGTTCAAATATGTGAAGCTAATATATCTAAAATATACATTCCATTTTTTACAATTAGATAGCTTGTGACATTTTCACTTGTGATTTATTTTGTATGCACACGAGTACGGGTATAATATAAAGTATAGAACCAATGTAGCGTAAAGCAATTAAGATAGATCATATAAAATGGTTGTAACAACTACAAGAATTGATAATAAAAGTTCTGGAATCAAAATTTCATGGCAATATGCACATCTACACATTGTGTCCTAATTACCTAAAAAGTGTTATAAAATTCTATGCAGAATTTTTAAAGTTTATATATTAAGGAGAAAAACAAAGTACTAGAAACATAAGTCATTTCTTTTAAAGTACAGTCATGTAGGGTGTAAACAATTAAATAAGTTACTTAGCATTATTACATACCTTCCCTTAGAGTCCACAGTGGAGAAATCCTTTTTAGGTGTGGCAAGCTGTTCTACTCTCTCGTTTGCCTTTTGGATATTAGGGTTAAGAGGCCAAAGCATTTCTTGGGTTCCCCACATAACATTGGGACTGATATTAAATGAAATTTGTGTAGTACTATTAGAAATTGAAGTTTTTTTGGCAATGATCATTAAATTGTTTATTGACTAGAACATATTTAATTGCAAAAGGCATTCGAAAGGATCAGATACATGTACATGTAGTATAAATTTAAAGCAAACAGTATACTTTGTCCAAACCATTCTCCCAGTATTCGGATAATGGCCTATATTTGATCCAGCAGGTATTTTGTGACAAACTTTTCATGAATAAATCTTTAAACTCCAGAGGAAACTCAACATTTCACAATTAATCTTAATGCCACCCCCTACATTAAAATGCATGCACTCAAAATCTAGTTTGACCATGCAGATCCACAACTGCTTGGAAACCAAAGTTTGTAACTTTTCAGATCAATGCGCCTTGTCACATAACTTACCTGAACCATAAGATCAAAATGGAGAATCTATAATGTTTCTTTAACAGACTGATCATAGTTAATTATGGAGCTATGTCTCAATTTAGTATACTGTTGATTGAAAAAGTTTACTCAAAAAAAATTTGAATACCGTAATATGTTTGAAGTGGAATTCCATAATACTTGCCCAACATTGGTAAAGTATCCAATTTTAATATCCTTTGGTCTAGAAAGTTCCAATAATCTTTCCCTGTGAAGATAATAAAAAAATACATTGGTATTTTAATGTGGTTTAATAGGGTCTGAATGTATATCAAATTCCTGAACAAATAGCTCATGGGCCACATTGCTCACCTGAGGTGAGCAACAATAGCCATAATAAAATCAGCTTTATAGGGTTATATACAAAATATCTAGGCAATGTCATAAAATAGATCCTGTATAAAAAGATTTTCAACATTAATTTCTCCAGATATTCTTGTGCTAAACATTGAACCTTTTTGTAACTGAATGATATCATAGTCATATCATATATTGAGCATTGCATTTACATCAAATTTTGAACCCTGTGTGTGGCCCAAGAATTGTCCACGAACACAGTCAAAACAATTGAGAATCAACTAATATCAAAATTCTTGCATATAAGTACATGTAATACCATAATTTAAAGCCTATGGAAGATACTTTCAGCATATGGATGCCCAGACAAACTAATTAGAATATTTAAAGCCTTCTACAATAACTTCACTTGCAGCGTGATTGATGACAACAAATTAAGCAACTGGTTCAGCATCACAAGTGGAGTAAGACAAGGATGCATCATGCCACCATTGCTATTCCTTGAGGCAATAGACTGGGTCATGAAGAAAACAGTCGACAACAAGAGGAGAGTAATAAGATGGACCATCACATCTATGTTAGAAGACTTCGAGTTTGCTGACGATATCGCCTTAATTTCATCCAACTCTGAACACCTACAGAGGAAAACTGAAGATCTTTCCAAATATGCAAAACAAGTTGGATTAAACATCAGTAAAAATAAGATCAAAACAATGCAGCTAGCTCCACCACCTACTGTAATAACTGTTAAGACCATGAACCATTAGAAGTAGAAGATTTCACGTGTCTTGGAAGTGTCATCAGTAAAAGCAATGCAACATCGAAAGATATTGGAAGCAGACTACAGAAGGCAGTCATATCATTTCAACAACTAAATAAGATATGGAAAAACAGCAACATCAGCCTGATGACCAAAACTAAAATATACAACAGCAATGTAGTTTCAGTTCTTCTATATGAATCAGAACATTGGCGAATCAATCAGAAAGATTCCTAGAGGCTCTCAAGATTCCACAACAGCTGCTTATGAATGATCTGCAAAATTTACTGGCCAAACAAGATCACCAACCAGGCACTGTACAAGAAAACAAGTCAAAGAAATATCATGACCCAGATAAAGCAAAGAAGATTAAGATGGTTTGGACATACAGTAAGAACGGACCCCAGTAACATCTTAAAAGTAGCGTTAAAATGGACTCCATCAGATGGAAAACACCAGAGGGGAAGGCCAAAGGAAACTTGGAGAAGAACTCTGACCACCGAGTTAAAAAAACACTGGAAAGACCTGGGGTGAAATGGAGAGAACACTATAAAGACCTCGCGTGGTCACTGAAGGTCCCTGGTTACAGCCTTATGCGCCACTAGGTGCAAAGATGATAAGTAATACCATGAATTATAACATCTGAGTTTTGGGGAATACATGTAATTAAATTTTTTCTTAATATGTAAAAATTCACCCCTTCCCCTGCCCAATTGTGGCCCCACCCTACCACTGGGGATCATGATTTGAAAAAACTTGAATCTATGCTATTTAAGAATGCTTCCACACAAGTTAAAGCTTTTCTGGTCAAGGTTTTTGAGAAGATTTTTAAAGATTTTTCTCTGTATATTCCTATGTAAAACTTTGAACCCCTTCCTCCTTGTTGCCCAACCCTACCCCTAGGGATCATGATTTGAACAAACTTAAATTTACACTACCTGAGAATGCTTCCATACAAGTTTCAGCTTTTCTGGCCAATTGATTTGTGAGAAGTTTTTGAAAAATACCAAAAGAATTTCAGTAGTTCTTAATTATCTCCTCTTGAAATTGTGCATATAATCCCTTCATTTTAACAAACTTGAATCCCCTTCACCCAATAATGCTTTTTCTGGTTGAAATTGCCACTGTGGTTCTGTCTGGAGAAAAAGTTAAAAATGTAAAAAAAAAAATAAAAAAAAATTACAGGCAGATAGACAGACAGACGCCAGAGAAAAAGTGATCAGGTGAGCTAAACAGCACTGCACCATGGCTCATCTGAATGCAAATAATCTGAATAATCTATATGTTGTGATAAAAATCAAAAACTTTGATTAAACACATTTAAGATTCCCAATCCAATGACTTTGGTGTCCCTAATGATCCTCAATCCCATGAATGGTGTCAAAAATATGGGCATTTTGTGTATGCAGGTACATGATAATATATGCACTATAAAAGAAGACTTCAAAAGTGGTCTTCCAATTTCAATCCTGTATTTTCCCATGTTCAAAACTAACGCATTCAGTTATTCCCATCACCCCCATCTTATGGAAATTTGAAGTAACATTCAGCAACCCCCTCTCCCCTACCATACAAACACAGATTTTTATGATCAATATATTTTTATTTTTTTTTTTTATTATGTGGAGTATAATAAATATGTTCTTTTTTATGGAAAAGAAATCAACTCACCCAATGATTAAGTCCTGTTGATATAAACTATCAGATTGAAAAAACTCCGCAAACATGAACCCCTCCATAGTGCCCACGCTAATAACACTGTAACTTATTTGACTGTCTTCTTATAAGTATTGTAATTCTTAATTCTGTATAACTGACAGGACTTAATTCAATTCCATTGATAACCTTATGTGTCACAGGGGGTATTTTAATGATGAATGAATTAATGCCAAGAGGGTTTTAAAAATACAATCAATATTTTAATTTAATTTAAGTTTTCTAGTTCGTTTTTCCAACTTAAATATTATCTTCCAATTATGATGATTTATGATGAATTAAATGTAAATGATATTTACAAGAACAGGAAACAAACTCTCTCTCTCTCTCTCTCTCTCTCTTAGTTAGGAAAAAGTTTCCTCCTTGAAAAAGTTTTAACTATATAATAACAGTCAATATGAAATGTAGTATAAGTATTTCGATAATCTTAGGCAAAAGCATTTACCCACAAGAACAAGACCCCATTTGTTTTATTTTATTTGTGCAATGGGTTAATCTTTACAATGATCCCATGCAGGGTTTGATTAGACATTAGATGCATTTTAAACCAGTTGACATTCTGTGATTAAATATATTGGATAAGACATGCTTTTAAATTAGTTGACTGATTGTAAAGCTTGAACAAAAGGAATTTACCACATGAAATGTATGAATGTAAGAATGTGTCCCACTGATTGGAAAAAGACATACATGTTATGCTCTTGTTAGCTCCAATACAACCTACAGTACTTTAGAGCATGACATGTATAGTGCATTGAAAAGGGTACTCATAGATATAAACTAATGGCAACATTTCTCTAGTTGTAAACAGCACCACCAATGAATCTTATCCTAATTTAATAGTGATTCTAACCAAAATTTAATATATCAGGAGTATCACTATTTTCTTAACTTTATTTAAGTAAAATTGTCTCCTCTTTTTCTTAAAAAAAAAAATGAGACGCAAGTTGATCATTAAGTATATAACTGACCCAGATCCAACCACGTTATATTAATAAGTAATTAATTTTTGTGACAATGTATGGACTACCTGCAGGCAGAATACCAACAACAAATACACAAATAAATATTTTGAGATAAAGTTTTAAATAAACTGAAAACAATAAACTGCTCAGACTGATAAAATTTTGATCATTAATACAGTATTTTAATGCACTTTTACTCATGTTAGATGAATAATCAACCAGGATATTAGGTTCAAAGAGAGATGTAAATTAGTATAACTAGTAAAATGCTTTCTTTGATGGTTCACTCAGGCTATCTATGAAAGTTATGTGATCATTGCAAAAACTACAACTGTCCAAGAATTTAGGACTTGCACCAATTGCAGGGCCTCTTTTGACCTTTAATTATCTGGTCAATACATGTATCTGTGACCTGATTGTCTCTGGACCTTCATCTGAGGTCAGAGGGAAAGACAGACCGACATAATGGTGGTCCATTATCCCACCTGTTACCCTCCTAAACTTAGATTCTGTCAAATATAATGTCTCACACAAGTAATCAAGTAATAGCTTTCCAAAAAGCTTGTCTGACAAAATTATTCAGTGGAAGCATGTATCAATTAGGCTATCTTATAAGAAATGAATTTTAATTTGCACTGCTGTTCATAAATTCATAAACGGAACATGCAGATTTAAGAAGCAATTTTAGTCTTTTTCTTCAATCTTAAGTGCATGTACTGTATATCACTTGAAATTAAATTATTTCTTCATTTCAAATTATTTTAGGAATGTACATGTATCAATAATTGAATGTAAGCTTGAAAGCGGAATATAAAACAGTCAAATTTTATATTGTATTTGTTATATTAAGATGCTAAATCAAAGGCCTTTTTGTCATTTCCAACCATAGGAAAGTAATAGGAAAGGTTTTTGTTTTCAAATACAGCTGCATGTGTACACACGGTGTGCTCTGGAGTATTCTCATGATCCCAATATTTGGACTCGTTCACTATAATCGGCGTGCAAAAAATATGAATGTGACATTATGGTGTGAAGTCTTGCTTTACTTTTAATTATTTCACTCAAAGGATGAGATCTCCAATGCTTTGAATGAACTCTTCTATAGATCCATGGGGAGGGGGTCAAATGAATATTTTTACATTTGTTTTGTAACAACTATATATGTTATAATTTAGATCAAATGTTTTAGAAGAAATCTATCGAATGAACACTATATACACACTTGACTAGTAACTGTTTAATGTACATTTAGTAAGACATGCAACTTTTCAAGAAGAATGAAATAGCCCAATTGATCAAAAAACGCTGGGCACACCCCACTTCAGCAATTTAGTTTCTCCAGTAAATATTCCAGCTATATGAATATATATTTGTTTTAATCCAAACTGATGATTTTATGTTCATAATGATAATACAACACCAATTATTACTTACAATCTACCCTAATAGACAATTGGTAACAACTTGTTGTGATGACACCCCCTTTCCACCATTCAAACAAGGCTAATCTATTTTTAAATCAGGACTACACACGTGCATGGTGAACCTCCCTTTTACTTGAAAACTGTTGCTTACTGTTGCTTATTACATCCCATATAACATTTTCATCGATTGCCAATGTAAATGTTGACACATTTATAAACATGCATTGGTTTATCTTTTTGATGAAAAATTTTGATAATTATTGCTTGCTCCCATTGCCTGTACCGCTTCGGAAAATGCAACTTTCAAACCTTAAATATGCCTGACGTCATGCGATTACAAAAACTTTTTAAAAAATATTCAAGCCCAAAAAATTGATAAACACCTGTAAAATAAAGAAAATTTGTCCAATGATTACATCACATCTAATGAATAAAGAATATATCAACTTTCAGAAACATTCATTTACTTGTTTGTTAGAACTCAAAAGAGTATCAGGTGATGAACAATGATATAACGATTCCAACATACCCCCTCCCAAACCTCATTTATAATGGGTATAAACAGGCATAAACTTTTTCTGCTTTATTACCTTCATATCCCTCATGAACAATCAAAGAAGACATTTCATGATTTTAATCAACAGCAAAAGAATAAGAAATTCTTAACAAAATAATAACATTTGAAATAACATTTGAGTACTTGACTACCGCTACTTGGGCTGTTAATAGTCACAGATGGTGGACACAATTAAAGGGGGGGGGGGGGGTAACCAACTTGAAAATTATAATCCTTAAAAGTAAAAAATAAACATATAGAGAAAGGAAAGGTTTTCAAGAAAACACAATTTAGAAGGCCTAGCTACACAACTGCTATTGATTCCATTAGTTCTTATAACTTTACATTGAAATTGTAGTAACTCTACTTAAAACTTATACACAATTACAATATAGAAAATATGAATCAAATCAACTAAATAAAAATTAAATTTGGGTCTGTAGCAAACAATTAAATTACTCCCCTTTGAAAAATAAATATTCTTTGATTAGCAAAGTCATAAAACCACTGCCAAAAAAATCAATTTATTATACAAGAAGTCTTACCTGCCAGATTGCCTTATCCGTTCAAATTCACCTATAGAATAAAAAAAAAAAAGAATTTATCATTAAACTGATTTCTATTCCATGAAAGGTAATGTCAAGCACAATGATTTATGATAGATGTATATGGAAAAAAAATGGCTGAGCCACAATTGTAATTTTTCTGTCATATTGTAACTACATGCACAGGATTTACTTTGTTATTAATAAATGCACCTAGTGATGCCCCCACCTCTGTCCAACCCAAATCCGATAAAAAACCTGTCACTATGAATAGGGGGATCGAGCCCCGATCGGACGGGTACCACATTGTGCCACTGAGTCAGCATCCCATCACCTATAGTCCAAACACTTCTACTTTTTAAGCTCTCAACATTTAGCTGCCAGTAAGATCTATTGAGACATGTATGGAAATACTTTGGATACTAGCCATAAGTGAACAATAGACCCTAGGAGCGATTTTGTATAGGGTGTTAGACTGACAAGTCCAAGATAAGCAATTTGCTGAGTGGTAAATGTGTGTTTTATAGACCATATTAAATTGGGGGCTGTTTGAATAGTGATTGATAGTGTGGTGGTATTAGTAACAGAAAATGTGCAACACAAATCACATCAAACCAGTGCTGTTTCTATTATACAACTGACTGAACACAATTGAAGAGAGACACAAAAGAGACACTTGTGGAGAATAATTAATCCATTCAAATTTTTTTAAATTATTCATCCCTTCATGTAAACAATCTTTAAAGTCTTACTGGTCTTGTTTCTTATATAACACCTATTTAAAGCATAGGCACTTGAAGTTGGAAGTGGGTAAAAGCATTTCTTTTTCTCAATACCAGAAAGTAAACAAGAAACTGATTATTTTCTTTATATGCACCTTTTTTTAAAAATAGACCATTTCTAATATCAATATTTACATATACATATGTATAAACTTAAAGTCATTTTTAAAAAAAGCAAACAAACCCTCCACTTTTATGTCACTCTGTATTCTTTGGGGGGGAAAATCAGATATATTTGACAGTAAAAGGTTGAACATTGATTACTTTTGAGACTGCATGGCATAGATCAATTAAATCCCCTTTTGCTTTGAAGGGGGGGGGGGGGGTTCAATATTTTTAGGGGGTAATATTTGCACCCACCCCACCCCCTCCCCCTCATTTGGAAGTAATGCTATGAACATGTAAACTAATAATGAATTGGTAATATACAACAGTGTACATGTATGTAGTGGTGTAAATTATCTTGCCTCTCTTAGCCTTAGTCCTCAGTTACCACATAACCATGTCCTCTCATCACTGTGAAATTTCATCTTTCTTTCTTAACAGCTTTATACCCCCCCCCCCCCCATTTTTTTCATGAATATACAAATACATATTAGAAAAGCAATGATCGATAAACAATTTGAACAACTTATATTACAATCTTTTGTTGGCATAGATGTTGGTTCAAGGGCGGTGTCAATGATGGTGAGGGAGGAAGCCATGAAGTGGAAGTACCCACAGAGACAATGTTTCCTCTTTTCACCCCGGACAAGGATGCTAACAAATTTCTTTTTGATTTTGATTTAGCCCCCCCCCCCCCCCCCCCCCCCCCCCCCCCCCGGAAAATTCAATTCAAACATCTTAAATTCATAGTTATTCCCCCCTCCCCCTTCCCAGCAAACCAGATTGGAAAAAAAAACCACCCCCGGGAAAAATTTCTGCAGTATATAGTGGAGTTATAGATAGGTTTTTCAAAATGACCATCCATGTATTTCCAAACAGAGCAAAATTCTAAAAAAAAAAAAAAAAAAGAAGTTGTGGAAGCTGGAACCCTGGGACAGAGAAGGGCCCACAAGCAGACACACACCATTTAAACTGGCAATTAATTTTCTTAACAAAAAAATGTTTATAAAATCATGAGTAATATTGATCATACTATAAATAGAATTCAGAAGGTGCATTTATATTTATGACACACACTCCTACCTACACAGACACACACACAGACACAAACAGAAATCACAGATGACAATACATGTACTTGTTGATATTGATTAAGATATCATGATTTCCAAGTAATTGGTGGACATTATGGATAAACAGGAAAGTTGGTGGTAAAATGATGAAAAGAAAAGGAATCAAGCGATGAAAGTCCCATTATGAACATTGTACAAGATTAATCAAAGAGGTCAAGGTTCCGGAAAACCAAACATTTCAAAGAAGTTGCACTCTTACAAACCTTCCTCGTCTTCCTTGTCAAGTGAATATAGAGGTTTACCTAAAATTGCGCGTAATACAAAAATATATAATTTATTATAAATTTGAACACATCTGCTTGCATATAATTGAACATTATTGGGGTTTAAGGGTGTTAAATGAATTATAAAATTTGCATTTTGGGAAAGCTTAATTAGCTTGAAGGAGATAAAAGAATATTTATTAGATATAATATTTAATGTTTTTTTTTTTTTTTTTTTTTTTACATCTAATGCATTGTACATTTTGTGCCATTCATTTAGCATGAACATCACGGATTATCAGTGTTACCATTATATTACAGGGAAATTAAGCAGTAAGAATATTTTGTATCCTATTAATTACATATATAAGGCTATATAATATGTTATTTCTCTGCTTACACTAACTAAAATATTGCTATTTTATGATATTAATTCTTTATCTATATTACTTTTAATGTATTCCACCATAGAAAATAAAAAAATAAAAAGATTAAAGGCCATAAATGGTAATATCATTGGAATGCTCACTATCACAGGCTGGGGCGCTGCCTTTCATAAATAGATAATAATAGATTTTATATTTAACATGTTTATTCAACAATCTGCTTACATTGATGTTAAATACTCTGAATAATTTGAATAATAAATGAATTCTTAGTTGTTTTGAAATTTTTGTTTCATTTTTTTCGCTCCTTCGTTTAAAAGTTTTGATTTTTTTTATGTTACGTTCAAACAAAGCCATTAGGGCCTATACGTAATTTCAGACAGCAAACTTGTAAACCCGAAATGCAGGATTATGTGCACTATTGATTTTGTAGCGTTTATTACTGCAGTAGTTTTACCTGTATACATTATTAAGTTCTTTGGGGATCAATGAACAGACCTGTACAATCCAACAATGCATTTAAACTTTCTTAATCCGTTTATTGTATTCTACAGACGTCTATAGCTGTTTTCATTCATTTTGAATTCAATACACGCGTCCAGTTATATTTCTTTCTTCTTTTTCGAAATCAATGAAGATATATATCATATTGACACCGATTCATCAAGAATCATTAGTATTTATTCGAATTATTAGTCCTTAAACGTGGTCAAAGTTCATATCTATATAACATAAGATGGCATGCAACTGCATATCCTATGATTACAAAAATATGAATCAAATCTTCTATTAAAACTTTTCAATACATATCACAGAAGCTTATACATTCAGTTTTACATACCTCTGACACCAACATCGGCTGCCATTTTTTTCTTCCTATCTTTAAATACGAATTTTAGTCTTAACACATGGCTTTAGAACTATAGAGGGAAAGTGAGCCACTCTCCCATTGAACCAGCGCGTAGCAACGACCTTTGACATCGTCACATGACGTAACAATGCCCTCTACTCTGTACACAGTGACTAGCTGTGTTGATTTTTCCCACACTCAGGACAGTCACATTGTCACATGCATTTTTAAAAATGGTATACCAAATGAAATAGAGATATTTATATCTAATTACAGAGACTTAATGGTACGAAATATCTGACGTTCTCCTGACATTTTTTTAAGATTTTGATATATTTTACTTGCCAGGAAAAATAAGTAAAATATCAAAATCGTTAAAAAAAAAAAAAGCCTGGAAAACAGCAGATATTTCGGACTAAAGTTTAAAACTCATTTTTTTCCATTATTGGATCAAACCAACTCCCTCAAAATCATAAGGTGTTTCGGAGGAATTTTTGTAGATCGTAATAAAAGTATTCAACTACTTAATTTCTAGGATATTTAGCATTTAAAAAATCTGCAATTAAGCGTTGCTGGTAAGTAAGTCCTGTGGTTTTTTTTTTATTTTCAAAGGTGAACGTTATATGTGTAAATTCTGCATCCGTGGAGCTGTTAAGAATTAAACTGATCGTCACTTATGTTATTTAGATCTTCGTATTTTGGCTAAATTTATTTTACATCATCAGAATTATTATTCATTTGGTGTGATAATTACACCAACGGAATCGCATAAAAAAATCATAAAAGATGGGCAAGAATATGTGACAGAATACTAGTATCTTTGAATATTTCATTCAATAGATCGTCAGATCCTGCAACTGTTCCTCTCCTAGCATATTGCCAATGTCGATCACCAGATAATTCCTGTTAAATATTGTGTGCAACAAATAAAGCCATGCACAAAATGAACGTTTACAAAGCTTTTAAATTTAACTTAAACATTGTTAATGTCACCTTCTTTTGTGGGGTAGATGAATCAATTGAATACCAACATTAACTAACGCATTTTCCTTTGTTTCAAGGATTTGTTCGAAACTGTGGTCGATTACCTGGCAGTGATGGCTATTTATGAATATAATTATCTACATACCCTCTAGTTCAGTTATATACATTGATCTTAGTGTTTGTTAAAAATAGTTCAATATGTTATAATATGGTATATATTGTCTGTTAGAATATGTTATATATATAAAAAAAAAAACTTTGGAACACTTGACCAGGGCCCACCCCCCCCCCCCCCCCCCCCACCCAAGGGAGTCTAAATATATTGTGCTTGTTGATAATTATTATATACTGATGGGCTGTACTACCCGAAGTTGTACTTTCTGAATAAACATAGAATTATTTATCTATATAAAGTTGTAATATTGAAATTGATTCCATAATTGATTAAACAGAAAGTTGTATATAATTAGAGAACTTATTAAGTTGCTAAACTTGTGCTCGAATAATTTGTAATTCAATAATTTTCACACCTTTCATTTTTTTAAATACTAAGAAATGTCTTGAATTCATTTAAAACCAACCTCTATGTTGATCTCGATACTATTGTCACTTTAAAGTTCAATTACAATTATCCAAAAAGCAAACACTTAACAAAAAAATCTACCTGGGGTCAATTGGTCACCTCGCCAAAATTGTGATTTTGAACACCCGAGTTATCACCCGACGATATTGTCTGTTATAATGACAACGACAATGAACATCATCTGCATAACTGAAATAACAGTGTAGAGAAAATATTCAGGAATAATTCATACAATCAGTACGAACTGTTTAAAAGGCGAAAATTATTGAACGTTAACCAAGAGAGCTAACTCTAAATTATAACTTCTAAAAACCTGCAAATATTGATGCTGATTTTTGTTTGTGTTTAAAAAACTATATCTGTAATGTACAAACTTTCAAGTTTAGGGTGGAACAAATATTTTGTTTTTAATACATGTATATAATACAAATAGTTGGAATAAAGTTCAATATTCCTTTATTAATTTATGCTTTTGAAATATGTTATCTGTGTATGTATGTACATCAAATATGTACAGTATACATACGCATTTGGAGTTCCTGAGGTAAATGAACGTGTGTAAGAACTTACAAATAGTAAAATGTTCTAGGCATTATACAAAGGTGTTGTCGCGAATAAAAACAAGAGGCCCATGGGTCACAACGCTCACCTGAGCAACAATAGGCATGATAAAATCAGCTTAATGGAGTCATAATACAAAATATCTGGAAAATGTGGTATAATACCTGTATAAATAAAAATCCATTTTCCCCCTGGATATTCTTATGTTTATAATCAAGTCCTTTTTCTAACAGAATGATTTTATAGTCAAATCACATGTTTAGAACTGCAGTTCTCAAAAAGATCCTAAACAATTGTTTATATACCGGACATAAACCTACATCAAACGCTGAACCCCTTGTGAGGCCAAAGAATCGTTCAAGGGCCAAACTGCCCAAAGTCTAAACAATTTTAAAGAATCAGCAATATGTCAAAATGCTTGCATATAAGTAAATCCATATATGATAACATTTCAGTTTTTGTGAATAATTAAATGTTTTCCTTTGTACCAGTGGTACCCCAATGTGTCCCCACCCTACTCTTCAAGATTTTGATTTTAACGAAATTTGAATCTACACTATCTTAAGTTGCTTTCACTAAAGCTTTTCTAGGCAAATAGTTTTTAGAAGAAGATTTTAAGATTTTTCTCTTTATATTCCTATGTACGAATCCCCCCTTCACGTTGTGACTCCACCCTACCCCCAGAGGTCATGATTTTCACGACTTTGAATCTGCACTACCTAAGGATGCTATCACACAAGTTTCAGCTTTTCTGGCTGATTGGTTTCTGAGAAGAAGATTTTTAAAGATTTACTCTATATATTCCTAAGGAAAAGTTTGACCCCCCCATTGTGGCCCCACCCTACCTCCGGGGGTCATGATTTTCACAACTTTCAATCTGCACTACCTGGGGATGCTTCCACACAAGTTTCAACTTTTCTGGCTGATCAGTTTCAGAGAAGAAGATTTTTAAAGATTTACTCTATATAAAAAAAATTGACCCCCATTGTGGCCCCACCCTACCCCCGGGGATCATGATTTGAACAAACTTGAATCTACACTACCTGGGGATGCTTCCACACAAGTTACAGCTTTCCTGGTTGATTACTTTCGGAGAAGAAGATTTTGAAAGATTTACTCAATATATTCCTTTGTAAAAATTCAACCCCCATTGTGGCCCCACCCTAACCCCGGAGATCATGATTTGAACAAATTTGAATCTACACTACCTGAGGATGCTTCCACAAATGTTACAGCTTTTCTGGCTGATCAGTTTCAGAGAAGAAAATTTTTAAAGATTTACTCTATATATATATTCCTATGTAAAAATTTGATCCTCCATTGTGACACTACCCTACCCCTGGGGATCATGATTTGAACAAACTTGAATCTACACTACCTGGGGATGCTTCCACACAAGTTTCAGCTTTTCTGGCCATATGGTTTCTGAGAAAAAGATTTTTGAAAATACCAACAAATTTTTGAATGATTTTTTAATTATCTCCCCTTGAAAGAGGGTTTGGCCCTTCATTTTAACAAACTTGAATTCCCTTCACCTAAGGATGCTTTGTGCCAACTTTGGTTGAAATCGGCCTAGTGATTCTGGAGAAGAAGTCGAAAATGTAAAAAGTTTACGGACAGACAAACAGACGGACGGACAAAAATACAGACAAATCTAGACCAGGCAAAAGTGAAGATAATGTCTTGCGCATCATGTGAACTATTGAGGGAATAACGTGAAAAGCCACAAAATATTTTTGAATTACAAACAATTGATATAAAGTTCTACATCGTAAAAAAAATCCAAGTAAAATAATGCAAAGTATTCACGTCTGTAGTTGCTATCAACGAAAATCACAAAAACATGTATCGTGACAAGCTGATGTACTTAAAAAAGAAAACTTTTGATACCAATATGGACCACTAGGAAGAAAGTTAGAATAGTCCGAAGAATTCAAGTCACCACTCTATGTCGTCTTCGTTTATTACAAGAAAGCATTTGACAGTCTTGACAGTACCAACAGCCGTTTGAGGCGAATTCCAAAGTTTAGACAGACTGAGAAGATACGAAAAGAAGACTGGAAGACAACAAATCAACACCCAATATAAGGAGATGGCGATATGGATTGACCACACATTAAGGAAACTGATCGAGAACTTCGATCACCGGGAGGCACTCAAAGGAGGAACCCAAAGGGGAAAAGACCAAGGGGAAGACCAAAGAACCACCCCTCGTCGCAAACCACAGTTTTGAGTCCACAAGCTCCCTCAATGATGTTAGGGAGAATCGATGTGGATCACACGTGGGTTACCGATGAAGAACACCTCCTCACAGAGATGGAGAAGAGAGTGGTACATGGGGTATCAACTGGAAAATCCAGCTCAAGACAGGGCGAGGTGGAGGGATGTTGTCGGTGGCCTATGCTCCTCTTTGAAGAAAATAGCTTTAGCAGGTAAGCAATAGAAAAATTTGTGTGCGCGACCTTTGGTACAAAAATCATTAAATTCACTCAAAATCTGAATTTACATTTAATTGGACAACTCATTAAATAATGACCGTCCAGTTACAAATACTCGAATGGTCCAGGTTTTTATGTTATTACATTTTTCGTTATTACATTTTGCGTCGAGATCAACGCAAAATGTAATTATGCAAAATGTAATAACGGGGGTTTATTACATTTTGATTGTTATTACAATTCGCGTGTAGCTACAATGGTGTGTCTTATTAACTCATGAAATGAAAATCAAAAAATAATGTACAAAATTTTGCCTTCTTCAAACTCAAACATAATTGTATCCCAAGGATCTGTTTTAGATCCTCTTTTATTTCCGAGTTATGGCATTGATGAGGCAGAAAATTTTTTTATCATGAATTTAAAGTTGTTTGTTCATAATAACGTATGATTAATTTTGTGAAAATATTTTGGAGAAGAGTTGGCATAAAGATGACATGCAAGTCTAAATATTGTTTATATAGCAATATTAGGCACCCCCTAAAATTCAGTTCAAATGCAGAATCATAAATCAAATATGTCAAGAAATTCCCTTTATCGTTGAATTTTGTTCTCGTTGAAGTATGAGTAAATTTGTAATAGTATTGTGAAGAAAGATCCAATATAATGATGTATAGAGTTTTGATTTAAAGTTTATTCACTTACATGATATGCTAATATTGATATATTCAGTTTAACACAGATGTCAAGGAGAACATTGAAGGAAATCAAGCACCGCGTGGAGAGATAGAGCAGATGAAAAGTACCGAAATATTTACAAGCTCTAGAGAGTCCATAAGTGGCCCAGTCCTGTATATAATTATTAGTTTAGCTTATATATACATGTATAGTATGCTGAACCCCCACACTGGACGACGAGCTCTCCAGACGTCGGTTGTGTTTTCTGACGTTTGAGTCGGTTTTCCACCCCACTGAAACCTGCAGATTACACTAGACTGACTTGAATAGAGGAACTGAACATTTTGATGATCACTCTCGATTTGTGTTAACTTTTACAATAGACTTTATTCATATTCAAAGCATTCGGATTAATTAAGGCAAACCAAACTTTCACGCAGATTTTTTATTTGTGTTAATTAATATACAATGTATATTCAATTAGTTACAATGGGTTGATGTAATATGTTATATAATACAACATTTATAATATATTTTACATTGTAGCTAATACTAACTTGGTCTTTAATTAAATCGCCCTTTACCGATTTAAATGGTTTTGAGATTCAAATAAATGAGTGGATATATCGGCTTGGTCTTACTAAGTGTTCAACAAGACTAATTACAGTTTATCATTATATCATTATTGATATGTAGATTATTGGCAGAAATGTTCTATTCCATATTCATGTACCTATAGTTTGTTAATACTTTCCATTGGGGTATACGCTTACTCAGGAAAATGATCAACACGAATGTGATCCATGATCCATACATACCACGATCTGATGGGAAAAGTCAAACAACTTTTCTGGAGTTGCCGCATTTTAAAGGCTCAAATTATATGTATTGATTTTATATATATATATATATATATATATATATATATATATATATATATATATATATATATATATATATAAAGCACTGAATAAAATCAACAACACTAGACATCTTTAAAGTGTCGGATTATAGTTTCGAGATATCCGTGCGTACGAAATAAGGAAGGTGATAAATTAAATTTTAGATTAATTTTGAAATTCTGCATTTTCTGTCTGATATTAAATATAGAAATATGGAACCATTATGACCACATTAAGTTTAAAATACGTGTATGCAATAAAACTTAATCCAATCATGAATATTCGAATTTGAATAAATTGCGACAACCAGAGCCCAGATATTGCTAGAATGCAAATTCATTTATAAAACGTGCAACAAACACGGTCACTTGGCTATTGTTACACGAAGAAGTTACTATGACTTGCACACAATTCGTTCCCGACTTCTTTCGTAATATAAGAAAGTGAAAGATTTTGTTAGAGTGCGTTATGTAGGTGGAATAGGATCCAAAGAATTGCCATGAAGACCCTTTATGTTGAGCCGAGTTACGAGGCAGACAGCTGCAATCTCTGACAAAAGCAATCGCTGCAATCAATTAACTGTTGTGACAGTGTGGTGTTTCTATTTTTGATAGAAGCTCTATACATTTATATCATTTTGTTAAACAATACCCTACTGGTCTCAATAAAAAGACCTTGTTCTACTGTGTCCTTTGCAATAAATGTTGGTGCTACTTCTATTATTAAAGGAATAAGGACTCATTCTTTTAGTATTCAATATTTAAAGAATGATTCCTCATTACTTATGTTCATATGATTTTCAGTAATTGTACGATTAAATAGCAAAATAGTCAGAGATGAAATGTATTGGACTTTACGTTACAAAATCAATTCGTAGTGTTACCACAGACAAAGACACTAAAAACGTAAATATTTAGTAAAACATGTAAATATTCATAATTATTAATTTAAGTACATCTGTGCTCTCTCCGCCATATCGTGCCCTTCAATGGGGCCAATTTATCGATTATTGATCTGTCTATTGTTTGATAATACAGACGTTTGGAGATGATTTTCAAGTTGTTTGTTTCAAGCAATGGCACAAACAGTTGAATTATGATCTCTACGTTGTCAGCATTGCCGACGAGGTGTATTGTCTTGTCGCAAAGTCTTGTGGATCTCTTAGGATTGAATGAATAGTTTAACGTCAATTCTTTTTACACAGACCTTTAAAACGTTCTCCTAACCTTTGTTTTACCCACCACTAAGTCGTATTTTTTGAATTGCGAAGGACAAGGAAGGGTTAGGCTAAGTTTACCTAGTACCTTCAAAATATTATTGTGAACTTTGGTTTAATGACAACCTCTCTATATAAGAATTGTGTTCGCTCAGAAGGAAACAATTATATTTTGTTTTCAAACAAGGAATATATACCATTCGTCGTTTTTTTTTTCTTTCGTGAAAAACCAAAACATCAGTACCTCAAATAAAATAATATTTCGACATAAAAACCCAATTTTTCATAATTCCAAGATTTGTTTTCAGCTATCTGTGTGTGCTAGTAAGCATGTAAATGACAAGCTTGCTCAAGAGGAAACAAAGCCTCGCACTCTTTGAAAGAAATATTTCCCCTAAAAACCCTTTGTAAACATAGCCTAGTGTTTGTTTGTGCGTTAAGATTAATCAAAAGACAATTGTACATGTAGAACTGTGCAAAAGGAATTTAAATGTCTTTGAAGGTCTCCCCGATCTGTAGACATCTCAGCGTTATCGCGTGTGTACGCTCAGCACTGGAGCTGTCATCGCCCTAACCTGTAACACAAGCCGTTGACAGATTGAGCTTTAGAAGACAATTCAACAAATCCAAGATATCAATCAGCAAAGATTCACAAAGTTGTAAGGGACCAAAGGGGGTGGGAGTCTGCAAAGAGATTCATTATAAAACTCTAGCATGCCAATATTCTGATCGCTTTTTTGCTGGTCAGACCAGATAATGTGCCGAGTTCTGATGAAGCCAGGCGGTCTACTCCATTGCCCAGTTAACAGTCCTCAGAAATACTGGTTTATACAAGAGCACCCCTCGTTATCTTCTTTGACAGATAAGCGATCAATCGGAGATCCCCCGGGTCTTTAGTAACTATTCAAACTGCACAAACACTACAACTAAGCGCTCACTCCGTGGCTACCTCCAGCAGCGGACAGACCGTTGTAGGACCGCCGCCATGATGATGGAGACCAAGAGCCCGGATACTGTCCGGAGTTTCACCATCACCTATACCCCCCGCGCCTGCAAAACCGGCGGCATTTTGGGTAAGTGTTACAATTAGGTTTTACCGGATGGCTGTCATATGAAATTCAAACATGACATCTTTGATGTATTTACGCCAAATCTGTCAAATCGAAATTAGCAATGAAATTGATAAAGAAAACCCCTGATAATGATACTTCTGTTATAAAGAACCACTAGCAGTTTATGTTTCCTCTTCACCTTTTTGTGCAGTAAAAATAAATCTTGTCGGGCCAAATAATAAGAATGAATTAAAGTTGAAAAAATTACAGAAAGTCACGTAAAATACTGAAAGGAATTCGATTACTATGACAATGGACGGGAATATTTTCTTTTTTAGTTTATCGTTATTTGGATAAGGTTTGAAAAAAAACCACCAGATGATAATTCAGATTAAATTCAAATTTTCATATTCCTTACATATAACTATTTCGATATTTGTCCCAAGAAAATAAATCTTTAACTTCGTTTATTTTTTTTCCACTTGTCCACTTGAAGGAGTGTAAATTGTTCGGGTGCCTCTTTCGATCCCGGCAACCTATGAGGCAGTAGTTGTTGCATGAACCTTATTTCAGATTTACTATGCACGCAGTGTCGTCAAAGTCACGCCATAATGCATAGGGATACCTCATAAAATAACCCCGGCCAATCGAAAGAATGTACAAAACAAAGGAATGATACATGTATAATGTCGTCCGTCTAGTCACAAAGTATGGGATATGAAATGATTTATTTTGATTATGCCAAATGAAGATGTCATTAATAATCATTTTAAAATTACAGATGCATGTACGTCATTGTATTTGTTTGTTTTGCTATTTTTTGTTTTATTGTTTTTTGTTGTTGTTTGTTTGTTTGTTTTTGTTAATACTGCAATTAAGGAAGTAAAATAAAGAATTGTTTAAATGTAGCTCAGCTTTGCATCCGATGTGGAGGATACAGTGCATCAAACCACGACTACTGTATCCAGTGCGTCGAAAGCCTCAAAAAGACATGCTGTCATTTCGTAAGTAATATATAGAGGACCTCAAAAAGATTGAAGACTGTTATTAATTTGTAAGGAGACCTTAAAAATCACGATGTCACTTCGTAATTAGTTTACACGGGACCTCAAAAAGACATGTTATCAGTTTGTAAGGAGACCTTAAAAACATGATGTCACTTCGTAATTAGTTTGTAGAGGACCTCAAAAAGACATGTTATTGGTTTTAAGTAATTAATGAGACATAAAAAAATGATGTCACTTCTTAAGTAATCTGTAGAGGGCCTTAAAAAAGACATACAATGTCGCTGTGTAATTATTTTGTAGTGAGTAACTACATGTTACCAGTAATATGTCAGTTGTAAAAATCATCTTAGAAAACATCAGAAAGACAAGTTATTACCACGATATAGTAGCCTATAGTCATCTGTACAAGACTCAAAAAGAGTGTTCGAAATCACTTAAACCGGAAGAGAACCTCAAAAAATGTTATCACAGGAGAAATCTGTGAAGATACTTAAAATGACTGATGGCATTAACTACGCTATTTGTGGATAGCCTTGGCTAAAAAGACATGCTGTTCATTCGTGTATAGTCTGGAGAGGACCTATACAGTAGTGTCACTTCGTAAATAAATAATATTCGAGTATGAAAGATGTCTGAGAGACGTGTTTTTCCTTTTAAATGATATGTACTTATCTGCAGTAGTCTGTAAGGGGCTATAACGTCCGTATTTTTAGAAAACTTTGGAGGGCATCAGAGAGACACGTTGTCAGTTGTGGAGAGTCTTCAAAAACATGCAAACACTTTGAAAGTAATCTGTTAAAGTCACTTCTAGTATTTAAAATACCATGTTCTTGTGAGTTTTCTTTACAAGACCTCATTACACATCGTAATTAATCTTTAGAGAGCCTGTAAGGCCATTTTGTCATTTTAAGCAAACTTTAAACGGTGCCTCAACTATAATGCAAAGCTGAGAGTAAAGATCTGTTTATTTTAAAAGTTATTTACAAGTATAGAACGCCTCGTAACATCTCTTTTTATACTAGGCATGTAATGAACCTTCAGAAGGATGAAGGAAGTCTCTAAAGAAAAAAAGCAACATAACAACTTTGTGATTATTTTTTTAAAGACAGATTGTTTTGTTGAAGTTCATACTGTATGTACTAAACCATTTTCTTTCGCAGCGACATTATTTCGCGATCAACAGGAGGAAAAAGGGTTCGCGGCGACTTATTTTCGCAATGAAGATCTAGATTTTCTAGAGAATAATATACCGGAGATATTAATAACTGGTTCGCAGTGAGAAATATTCGCGACCAGGAGCCTCTCGCGAATCTCGCAAAAATTTCTCGTATGCAAATAGAAGTTTTTTTTTTAAAGTTTACATTGAAAGATCCATAAAATAGAAATTGTAACTTAATCTATAGGCTCTAACTGTGTAAGATATGCTGAAAACTAAGGTGCTAAATAAAGTATTATTTCAAAAATACTGTTACAGAGAAGTTATTCAATAAAACAGAAGCCAGAAAAGAGAATGGAAAATAGAAAAGTGGACAAGAAAGAGAGCAGAAGTAGGTACATGTATTACAAAATCGACAGCTGACATTGATTGCTGTAAGTTCTACAATGTAATAATATTGGTTTCTCTCTCTTGTGTAAGGCAAGTTCTGTACCGGGTGCAAGATGTCTGACGTAGGAACAAATGGGGGTCTCTGTCTGATCTGTGTGGCCAAGAGAAGGGAAAAGGAGCGCCAAAAGAACCTACATAGGAATGACTTCAAGGACCTCCATGTAAACTGTGTTCAATTCTTATCACTTCTTCATAATGCTAAACTTTTAGTTTCAGACTATATAAATATCTTTTAGAAGGAGAGCTTTGTATTCAAGTATAGGAAATATTGAAATTTTAAAGCTGAAATTTTAGATTTTTTTTTCTTAACTAAACAATAGTTTTCGGCCAAAATTCAGATTTGAAATTCTAAGATAGATCTGGTTGTATATTTGTTAACCATCCAGCCTCCTTAATGCTCTCTGACATGCATGAATATTTGTTTAGTTTGGTACCGGAGATCTAATCAGGCCTTACTCGGAGCCTTTGAAAGATGATTCTTGGAAAAAAGGTGAGTCGATAGATGCTTTAAGGGTCCTCAACATACCGTGATTTATACTTCTATAACTATACGAATTATAAGTGTATAGACTACATGTATATAAAATTATAATAACTCACAGAATCTATTTTCAAATACGGCAAGACTTTTTTTTTTAAATTGTCAATAGTATGCTTTGAATAGTATACCAGTATTGTTCTTTCTGTCCAAATTTGCTATTTTTCTATAATTTTCAAATCATACACACGCAAAAATATTTTAACATTAACGAATACACAAGTTCATGATCTAAGGCAGTTTTATTAAGGTGTGGAGGACCCGTAATTTACCAACAATCGAATGTACTCGCATATAGTAGAGAGTAATCTATCTTCTGAGCGCCACTTAGTAGTACTTGTATATTAACTTGGTTGTACTATAAATCCCCAGCAATTGGATGCACCCGTAATCTATCCTTCATAATCGGCGTATTTGCATTTCTTTGTCTTTTTGGTTGGTTGATATGATTTATAATTCTTGCAGACTGGCGATGCATTGTATGTCTTCAACGTGTAAGACCAGAGAAAAAGCCGACATGTTATGGCTGTGAAATCAAGCAGATGTTATTGGCAAGGAAACAGGTCAGTGAATACTATAAAACACTGTGAAAGTCCTTTTTTAAAATTAAATGCTTATTTTTGAAATGTGTGCACCTGTGAATGAACTGTCACTTTTATCTACATTAAAAACGAGGACTGACCGAACTGTCAGAATTCCAAATAGTTGTGCAATTTAGTTGTACAAACAAAAGTTGACTTTCTTTAAAGTTGCCAAAATTTATAACATAACAACCGTTGTCGTTGTTTAGAAGGTGTTGCAGGAAAGCGGCATTTTCCTCAATACTTTAAATACCTGTACATAACACACGAAGATATAGACACAGGCGAAGACGAACTATATTTACACATCGGGTATGTCATGTATGAAGGCAAAATACACTTAATCGAACACGGCAACCGCCATCCAATCCGTATAGGTACAGTTACGAAGATAGCCATATTTTTTGTATTTTGATGTTTACATAAAGCAATTTGATTTATACTATTCAGCGTGTTCAAATTATTTTTCTTTTGGGCTACATGAATAAATCTAGTTCTTGCTCTTCAAAAAACGTCTGAGTTTGCTCCTGACATTTCATAAATCTATAGTTTGTACCTCTTTGAAACAAAAGTCGGAAATTGCGGTTTTCAAGAAAATTTCCGAGTCTTAATATTTACATCATATTAATTTTGTTTCAAGAATGTATGCTTTTACAACAATGAGGATTCCCCTATTAAATAGCATGAAATCTGCCACATTTTTCTGTGTAACCATTTCTAAATTATTTCCATGGTTTTATAAAAGTTGGTATGAAGTTTCCGGATAATTCTACACTGCTTTATGTAGAACGTTGCATGTAGAAAAGATTTGCATTGAATTCTGTAACTTTAATTTTTCCATTTTATCTGCAACACCTTGAGGGAAAACTTTCACCCGGTAAACTCAAAATTTACAACATGATTAAGTTGCTATCAAACATTTACAGAGTGTAGACGATATAGCGAAAGATTTGGAAAAGTATAAACTTGAAGCCAAGGGTGTCAAAGATGAATTTCTCTCCTCTGAACCAACAGAAGATGACACTAAATGGGTAAGAGAAACTTGAAAAATTAATGTAGAATTTGTTCTTGTATATCGTATGTAGACATGTCATCGATATCATAATGCTTTTAAACTTGATTTAATATACATATTAGTTGTTTGGGTAAAAATATGCTACCTCTATTTTTTTCAAGGAAATATCATTTGAGGCTAGGAAAAAGTCTCTGGAGGAAATTAAAAACTCCATCAGTCGGCTGGGTCCATCCAAGAGACAAGACGTGGCCAAGCAGAGAGAGGCCGTGCAGTATGTGGAGGACCTGATCACCAAATGTCAGACGCACGTGAGTCAGATCAGCACAGCACGTCATCTTTACAGATAAAACTGGGAACTATAATCCGATATCCCAAGATTAGGGCTGAATATTCTTCAAGTATCAAAGGTTCTTAGTGACCTTGACCTTTTCAAAAAGATGACCCTTAAAAGTCACAATACTAGTAACAACTTTAAAAAAATTGAAATAAAATGTCAAAACCATTAACAATATTATACACATTTCGTTATTACAATTAATTTGGTAATTTTGGTGTCTTTTTATTTATATATATTAACAGTTTTTACTCATGATTGCAACTGAAAATATGGAGAAAGTAAAAAGACATTTACTTAAACCCTAACATAGTGAGGATTGAATTTATCCATCTAATGGCTATCATGCAATCATATTCATTTTTTTCTTCATCTAGTTCAATGGCAAAAGACGAAAAATCACAGAGGACTGATGCAAAGAAATATAGACAACTCAATTAATGTCCTGAAGCCTGATAGTTGCAGTTGTAGAATACATGTATTAGAACTCTATACCACAACTCATACGCCTTTGTTTTATCATGAAGACTTTAGACGCAATGAATTAACCCCCGTTACTCAATCTGGAACAAGATGGACTATGTTAAAATATCTGTGACATGTGTTGTTTGTTTGTCTCAAATTGTCATTGTCATCTAGATCAAACTTTTGTAAATCAATAGATATTTCATCTTTAAAGGGGCATGGTCACGATTTTGTTCAAAAATTATTTTTCCTATTTTAATGTTTACAATGATTCAGTACGGCATTTTTATAGGCAAACAAAATTTGAGTGTCATTCGTCGAGTTATAAGCGAGTTACAGAGCTTACAATTCTTTGTTATGTGAACAAAGCTTTTGTTTACATTTTAAACATTGAAGTGAAAATTCATGTTTTAGACCTAAAATGAATGTGTTAAAAATTAGAAACTGTTTATTTATGCTGAAAATGAATAAGAAGGTAGACATATCAGCTAGAAAAAATACTGGTATATTGAACCTATGTAAACAAAAACAGGGCACGAGTCTTGTTTACATGACAGAGAATTGTGAGCCCTGTATCTTGCTTATAACTCTACGACTGACTCTCAAATTCCATTATTATTATTCCATCATTAAAAATGCATTCCTAAAGCATTGTAAAAAACAAAAACAGAAAAATAGAAGTTAACAAAAATCGTGACCATGCCCCTTTAAGTCACTTTTGTAAAATTTAAAGAGAACTATTTGTTTAAACTTTAGTGTTTTTGATTTTACCTTATGTTCAACAGTGAGATATATTATAAAGAAGAATAATCTGGGAATATGTATAAAAGTATATTTGAATTTGAATTTCAATCAAACCCAAAATACAAACAAACCCTCTAAATTAAAAGAAAAGTTCATTATATCAATAAAACTATTTTTATTTTTAAATAAAATCTAAACAAAAGCAGTAAACAAAATTATAAAATTATAAAATGGCAGGTTATGCAGTAAAATGTAAAAACAAAAACCACCACAAAAACAAAATGTCACCAGCTACCCCACACTCGATTGAGACTACACTACAAGTAATGCCCAGTAGATATAGGTATACGTTGGTTGTGATAGACAATAAACATTCCAGTTGCCAACCAATGGATAAAAGGCTACATAGACAAAGCTTCTACATATATTATTGCACATAGCTTATTTCTCAACAATCAAAGAGCCTAAACAAACAGGATCAAGGTTTATAACTTGCATGTACTTACAACACGTGTAAACATATCGTTACAGTAGGAACTGTGTAAATAATCCATACATAAATGACCAAAGATTTGGATTCAAAGAAAAAATACTCATTAAATAATAAACAAAAGATAAAAAATGGCTGATTTCTCAAGACCAACGGTCAGCCATGATCTCCAGCCTGTGTTGACTTGATGGTTTCTTATGCCTTGATATTGACCATTTTCACTCTCAGGCTATTAGTTACATATCTGTAAAATCTTATATTGTACTATTTCATAAATCTTATATGTGTTAATACACCAATCAGCATGCATAAAAAATATATATTGCAGAATAATCATATTTCAAGGAAGGGCACAACCAAATTCATATGTACAACCTCAATGTCTATTGACAAGAATAATTCTTTTTTAAAAATAAGGCTTGATAGAAAACAACGATTCAAGTAAATTTTTAGTCATAACATTGAAGACATTGAAATTTTGAAACTTCAGTTGAACATAAAAAAGCTCATGGACACAGGACTAAAATAAATGGTTGACATGTTCAGTGAGATAGTTACCCTTTTGGAAAAAAGAAAGTACAAAAGCCTACAAAATGTATCCCTATTCAGCTCTCAACCTTTTTTTTTTAATTTATACTGAATTAAAACAAAATAAATATCACATGACTATAAAGCAAAGAAGAATTGATTGAAAATAAAACATTATCCAAAGAATTATACCTCAATATGAACACAACCTAATTCTTCTTTGAAGTCCATAGTAAAAACATGCATGAGTATTATACCAATAATTGTGTATAAAGACAGAGTATCATACAGTGATAGAAAGGCAAACTTTTATAAGAACACCAGCATTATTTTCTGTAAGATGAATAACATTACTTGTACAAATGATGCACATTGCATTTGGTAAGAGCAACATGACAAAGTTTTCAAAACCTCAACAACAAGTTTTTCCTAAGAAATTCCAAACAAACATTTACATACCCAATAGGTTTGATTCTAAACATTACAGTAATCATGTCTGAGCAAGCTGAGATTCTGTGTATCAAAGCACCAAGTTACATGAGGCTTGCGTTGCCACTGTTAGGGTGTCCAATGGAAGGTCCCCCTCCCTCCTCACACGGCCAGCAGGTTCCTGCTCTGGGTGACCTTGATAAGCAGCTTACCGGGCTTCTTCTCTCCATTCTTGCCCCTCCCCACCAGCTCCACAGTCTGAATGTTGTCTGTGAAGTCGGCAGTGCTGGTAAACACATGCTTCCCCAGGTAGGAGTCTCGAATTACATTACTGTTCCAAATCTAAGAGACAATTTGATAATGACAGCTTTCTTTTATAAGTTTGTATTTATATATTTTGTACTGGTACATACTTTTTATTAGTAAAAAGAGAAGGATTGAATTGTCAAATCAGAGTACAAGAAATTTAACAAGAGACCAAAGGGTCATCTGAGATGAGCAAAATAACTGAGATAAGAAATGATGTTGCTCAAATCAATATTAGAAATGTGATTAAGAATCAACAAAATTGTCAGGTCTGGTAATCTAAAAAAAGTTTTAAACATAGGTAATCAGATTACAAAGCTCATCGAGATGAGGCATCACCTTTATGAGACCACTTTTATCATATTATATGAAAATCATAGTTAATGATCTTTGATACTCATGGATACTCTTTTGACACAATATCGTATATCATATGTTAAAAAAATGGATGATAATCATATGTTCATTTCATATGGTATTATAAAATACAATGTTTATCAATACAGTAGTATAAAATACCATATTGCATCCTATGATACTTAATGTATATCATATAATACAATATATAATACTCTAATAAATAATGATGCAATATGATATTGTAACATATGATATGACATTGTATCATGTTATTCATTATTGTATTTGATCACATAATACAATATCATAATATATGATATATGAAACAATATAGTATTATATGATACAATATCATATCACATAATACATTAAAATATTGTAACATATCTATACTTATAAATTAAGACATTTTGCAAATAAAATATGAACTGCCTGCGTCTGAGAAACTGCTTACACTTTGGTATTTCAACACGTGTGAGTTGATGTCCGTAAGCTATAATTGAATTTTACATTTTAAGTATTTATTGTGAATTTAATTAAAAACCTACTTTCATTTTTCGATAAACAAGCCCAAAATAGCAAAAAAGAGAATAAGGTGGTGGACACACTTTGGTGGATCTAAGTCAGTGGGAGTTTGCATCAAAATATATACTTGCATTGAAACGATATTGAATAATTACGTAACAGTGAATATATATACCGGGAACTTATTTATAGTATGACACTAATACACTATATTAAGATTTGACAAACGTTAAATAAATAAAATGAGCCAGTTCGTTTCTTGAATGCTTGATTTTAGTTTTGATAGAAAGAATTCTCCAGACCGGGGTTACCAAGAACGTGGGTTGACTAATTGATGCCATGGCGGTAAAAATAGGACCAGTTTAACATGCATCAGACAGACAGCTTGGATCGAACAACTTTAGTTTAAAATATAACAATAAAAATGCATGCAATCATGTTTTTAGATTACATACATTCTTATACCAACGAATAGTTAGTAAACTTTATAATATTATTATATTTTATAAAAGTTGTAAACCATGAACAGATTGTTTTGACAACTTTATGTCTATATGAATTAATTACGCATAAAACAAAGACGTTGTTTCGGGGGGGGGGGGGGGTGAATTTACTTTTAGATTTTCATCCCCGCCCGCTCCTTTTAATATCCAGTCAATTGCTTTTAATTTCCAATTAAAATAAGGTAAGATAAAAAATTAAGACAAGTTTGGATACAGTATATAAAAAATGAACAATAAAATCTGTTTGAACATACAAATCCAATCAATACACCAATTATTATTTCCCGCACTTGTGCGGGATATCATCTAGTAATATTATATAGTATAATATAGTACAATATAATTTGATACAAGATTATATCATATCATATGTTACAATACCATGTGATAGAGTAACATATTATATAATACAATATCATGTTATACAATATCATATCATATAATGATACAATATTATATATCACAATATCGTACAATATGATTTCATGTGATTCATTTATATATAAACCAATATCAAATTATACAATATCGTATCATATGATACGATTTTATATATTTTACAATATTGTATCATATGATACAATATTATATATTGCAATATCAGATTATACAATATTGTATCATAATATACAATACTATACATAGCAATATCATGATACAATATCATATCATAATGTACAAAAAAATTGAAACAATATCATATCGTATCATATAACTTTTTACAAAATAAAATGATATAATATTGTACATGTATCATATAAAACAATAGTGTATCATGTCATACAATACTATATCATAGGAATCATGTTATATCATTTAAAAACAAACACATCTATCAAGCAGGTTTGAGTGAGGTAGGAGATTTTTTTAGCATCCTTGATAATGGAGATCAGGCTCTGCATCTGAAGCTACATCTGCGATTCATTTATATTATAGTTAAATCAACTACGCAAGCTATTATTTATAAAACATGTGACCTGTTCCAAAAAACTAAACCTCATCCAGCATCCAAAACCTATGGCTCAGATTCAGCATTCAAGCCTGTCAGGTGCATCAGTATCATAACACATATCATCCATGCAAATTAGGTGAAGTTAGGACCAGTAATAACTAAGATATAATCATCAGAGGGCACTTGCTCCAAAAACTTTAACCAGCTCTTAAAACTTTACCTCTTCCAGCATCCGAAACCTATGGCTCAGATTCAGCATTCAAGCCTGTCAGGTGAATCAGTATCATAAGACGCACCATCCATGCAAGTTTGGTGAAGTTTAGTAAGGACCAGTAGTAACTTAGAAATTGCTATCAAAAGGTACCTGCACCAAAAACTTTAACCTGCTCCAAAAACCTTAACCTCCTCCAGCATCTGAAATTCATGGCCCAGATTCAGCATCCAAGTCTTTCAAGTCCATAAGTAGGTCCAGATGCATCATCCATGCAAGTTTGGTGAAGATAGGACAAGTAATAACTTTGATACAGGACCTGCAACAAAAACTTTAACCAGGTCCGGATGCCGACGCCGATGCCGAGGGTATAGCATAAGCTCCCCCCTCGTCTCAGTGAGCTAAAAATGTATAACAATAAACATGTTTGTAGGGGAAAAATTGGAAACTTCATGTGCAAGTACCAGTAGGACACGAAAACCTTGTCAACAGCTAATATAAATATAGCGAACAATAAAGAAACTATTCATGAAATTGCAGTTACTCCCGACATGTTTCAACGAATTGTTTTGACTGACCCTTGTCCAATCCAATTGAAGATGGAGGAGTTTAGTCATTACCACTCGTGACTTGAGTGAAGCAAGAGAGAGAGTTGATGGAGTAAATAATTGGTGATACATATGAACAAATCTGGAGTCAAAGAATCAGCTTAGTTCACCTTATAGTGCATTTCAATTGATAATACGTAAAGATGAGCAACATCTTAGAATATAAGCTCAATACAAGTGACAGCAGTGAAAATAATTCAAATGAAGGCATCCAATACTCCATCCACTTTTCTACATAGCATCTGGGATATGCTCCATTCCTACAGTTTTTCATGAGACTAAGGTCTATATTTTGTAAAAACTGTTGTGCGTTTACTTTTTAACAATCTAGCTTAGTGGCAGAACACACATTCCTAAGCTTACTGGGAGTTCATTGACTTGAATTTATTTAATGAATAATTCATGCCTTATTTAGATCAACTTTCTTAAACTTTTGTCAAGGAAATCAGAACAATTAGGTTAATGCTTACTTTTCATAAGCTGCAGGTCTATAGCCATCCGGTCTGAAAAAATTCTGATGGACGACCTGGGAGCTACAGTTTTGTAAGCGTTAAAAAGTAGCAATTTACGGCGCACAAAAAATTGCGCTAGTTTTGGACTGATTAACCTTACATGTATTTACCCACAAATTCTGTGGAAAAAACATTAGTACCATTAAATTCTTCAAGCAATTTACTACTAATATCGTCATTTTACTTGCCTCAGACTTTCTCTTAAACACGCTAACTGACACTGTTAAATTCACATGCAGATAGAAAGTCGCCATTTTTTTTTTAACTGGGAGCTACAGACCTGCAGCTAGGTTTTCGTTCCCAAAAAAATATTGAAGATATTGACTTTCTAATTTATGGATTGACAATAAAGAATATCGGAAAAATCAAGAAAAGTTGAATAAGTTTGGCCACGCTCAGTAAGCATACGCATGCGAGACTGGCCATATGTTTCCTATTATGAATGGAGGAATCTATTGTGCAGTGTTGTCTTATGTTCTAATTTCTAATTAAATTCTTCATGATGTATGGATAAAAACAATATAGGTTAATATGGTGGATCTCAACATTAATACTGTATTCAAGAGATGCAGAGAAGGAGTGTGTGTATGTATGTGTGTGTGAATGTGTGTGTGTGCTTGTGTGAGTGATGCTGTTATGAAATTCAAGAGTCACTCTAGTGACCTATTAAAAAAAATACTCTGTCCCAAGATATCCTCGATTCACATTTTACTTACCATAATTATTCAATACAGAAGAACTTGGTTATAGCAAAATCATAAGGACCAATAGATTTACTTTGTTATATCCGTACTTCGTTATATCCATATAACGAATTCGTAATAATAACTATAAAGAATTCTTTTCTTTCACCAGACTACAAATTTTTGTAACTGAGACTTAATGAAAATACATTCTTTTGATACCTTAATAATTGGACTGTAAAGTTAAGAATATATGTGAAAATAGATTCATTCAAAATATTATGTTAAATGGTAGTGCCAACATTTTAAAGTGTTAAGAAATTCGTTAAAAAAGTGTTAAATTTCGTCATTATTAATCTCTATGGGACTCAAAATCAATTCGTTATATGCGAATTCGTTATAACCGTAACATTTTGCAAAGATTTGTTAAGAATTTTACCAGGTACTAAAAAAAAACTTCGCTATGTCCAATATTTTGCTATACCCGTGTTCATACTAAACAAGTTTGACTGTAATGTAATCATAAATATCTCAGGGTTAAAATGATGTTAATTCAAAAGTATGAAAAATTTCCAAGAATTCTCATTTGAAATGCCCCCTCTAGCTTATCAGGTTTCAATACACGGCTAAAAATAAAGATAAGGTTTTTGCATTGAACAGTACCCGTTGAAAAATTGTGCAAGAAATTCCAAGTAACTTCTGAATAGAGAAAAGATGTCAACATTCCCATTAAAAATCTCTTTAAGAAATCTGTTTTTGTGCATGTGATTTTTTTTTAAATGAAAAATCATGTTTCAATGAAGATATCTTGGATATTTTTCTTTTCATCAATTTCAATTGCATTCTTTCACAGGTATGTGTATTTTTATTAAAAATTGTCCAATGTGCTGCTTTTATATCTTGGGACAGACTATAATAAAAGATCAACAATAAACAAAAGTCGTCGAGACTGGTTTATATAGAAGCTACCTGAATTTTCAACGGTTTCCTCATATTTCTTCTGTAGAATATAACTGATTCGTTCCACTCTGGGTTTAGTGTATCATCCACAGTCTTGGTTCTGACTTTCTCTCTCTCACAAGAAACAATACAGTATGGATCAGCCCCTGCAGAATCATGAATTTATCATTTAACCTCTAGCTCTCTTCTTCATCTTTAAATAAAGTCAGATCACAGATAGTTTGACATTTCATTCAGTTGATTGATTGCTGAAAACTGTGACAAACAGAACATTCAGACAGTTACCAGAACCAATGTCTTGTCTCTCCAGCCCCTCGGCCTTCAGTATCTGAATCTGGGTCACCAGCCTCACTCCTGCTCCAAAGCAACAGCAACAGCATAAATTCAGGCATCCCATCCCTGGCTTATCCAAAGTTAACTCCCTAAAATCCAATTAATAATACATGTGCCATTATGAATTTAACATAGAATGCAAAAGCGTCAACATAAAATACCATAGTTGTATTTATGCACCCATTTATAACACTTACTTAAAGTTATTAGCAGAACTAGAATACATTCTGAAGAGAAACTCCCCCTGAATGTTTGGGTCAAATGTACACACAATGGCCACATATCTCCCTGCCTTAAGTGCAGGCTGTAGAAATATGGATCTACTGTTCTTAAAGGCACTGGACTCTATGAACATCTGCTTGGTATGGTCATGAATGCGACATCTTCTGTTTTTCTCCACCTAAAGAAATTAGTTTCTATATTTGTTTAATTTTGTTTATTGTTTCATATTGGTAACTATTCACATCACTCCAAAACATGTAAATAAAAAGTAACGAATCATGTACAGCAGTTAAAACTTCTCCAACATTTACAGAAAAAAATCATTAAAAGTCAAAAGAAATTGATGATGGGATATGAAACAAAGATGCAACAAGAAGCAACTGTATAGAATAGCTCATCTTGTAGAAGAATTCAAAACTAGAACAAATGGGTCACATGGCTACCATAGCGAAGTAACAGTATTTAAGGTGGTATGGGACACCTCCATATGGTAACGTACTTCCTATTGAACTAAACAATAAAATCAAGTCTAATTTTAAATTTTTTCTTTCCCAAAATTGATACATGTAACAGCATAGCGCAATGGGTCAGAACATTAAGTACAACCTGAAACTCCTGGTGCTTTTATAATCTTTTCTTTTCCATATACATATTTAAAACATATTATGGTCAAGTATTGTAAAATTTGAAAATTCTTAACTGGTGAAAGTATTTTGATGATAATGTACTTTTATCCACATTGATATTGACAGGTGTCCCATAACACATTAACGTAAGCTATAATTCTGAACTTTACTCTTGATGAACCCCAGCTGGCACCTGGGGGTCATGATTTACATGAACATATACATTATTTATGGTGATATAAAATTTGATATTTTTAAAAGATTGCTATCTAAAGGGTAAACTAACTTTGAAAATGGAGAATCCGATGGTATCATTCTCCTTTCCTTCAGCTGACCGAGTGCTCTTTTGAAGCAAGTGAAACATTGGGTCATCTTCACTCTCTGTGATGTCAAATATGAACTGAAATTGAAATTAACATTCTAGCTTAGAAGTACATGTATGAACTTCACATTTTCAAATTCTGATTCTGTAAAGCATTCTAGGAAAACTCTTAAAATGACTGCCCCAGAGTAAGAGTGTAGCAGTTAGCGGGGAGAGGTACCCGGTCAGCCTGGTCCGGGTTTGAGATACATGTAGTTTGTGTACCTGAGGGTTGCTGGTGAACGTCGTTTTGTGGTTGATACACCCTCCCACTCTCCCCGGGGATTTCCACGCTGCATGAGAGAGTCCCTCGTGCCAAGTCTTACTCAGAGAAAACATGGAGGTGTTCACCACTCGACAAATGGCAGTCTCCACGAAGTTCTTGCAGTAGTCATCAAATAACATCCTTCATAAATTTGTGAGAGCATTCATTATAAACTCCAAGATAACTACTGTATTAAACTGACATATTTCATTCCCAAAATGTTAGCTGATGATGAACTAAATATAAGATATATATATATATCATGTTTAACTACAATTCTTTAGTTATGAATTCTAAAGACCAACCAAAATTCTCCATCCTCTTCAAAAGTAAGACCAATTTTTTCTCTTTCATCTTTTGAAATCTTCTGCCATTCAGGGGATCTGAAAGAAAGTTGACAGACTTTGACAATCTGTTTAATGTGTACTCTATAAGTCCTGCTACATTGTACATGTAATTGACTTAATCTGTACATATAAGTTCTATAAACTATTTTCTGCATGACACAACCTTTAATACTTGGTGATCTCCTTCATGCTTCATTATAAGTTTTAAGATGATTATCAATGGAAAATTTTAAATACTTGTATTAAGAAAAACCATTGACACCATTTGACAATGTTAAATTAATTTATAACTGTATTTGCCACTGAGATCTTTCTCTTTTATTCGATACTAGACATAATTCAAACAAGTGGAAACTATGAAAGAAAAAGTTAAATCAATCTTATGAAAGTTCGTAATGTTTCTGTCAAAACACTGGACATCCCTTTGATCAAATGTATGATCAGTAAAGTGTTTTACTAAAACACTACATGTTAATCTTTGTTTCTCAATACTGAATACACTGTACTCAAAATATCCTACACGCTAAATACATATCACATGGAAGTTATAAACAGTGTTGTTATACACAGAATGGTGTAAAATGATCCTCACCCATCACTAAATGGACCATTCCATTCTCCTTGTCCCCAAGGATTTCTAAGACGAATCATTGCAATTTTCTCCGTCTTGAAAAAGCTGAAAAGTCCGGACCCTTCCAGAGCGACATTTTTGACGGCTGTGACACCATATGCATGACCTTTCACTAGGCCTGTCTCTGTTGAAGCCTCCATCTCTTCAGATGACTCCGCCTTTATAGTTATTCAAAAATGCATCTTAAGTAATTAGTAATGAGAGATATCTACAACTTTATTATCTGTTGTTCTAATGATGATAGAATTGTATTAATTCTCTAATGAGCTGGCATGAACCACACCATACAGGACAGTACATGTTTAATATACATGTACTTAATAGACATCACCCAAACTGGAGAAATGTGATCATTTGGGGTGACCCCTATAGATAACACAAACTTGTTATGGAAACTTAAGAAGTTTGTAAGTCAATGGTTTTCTATTTGCAAAACAAAGAATTGATCTGTAAAAATCACAGAATATCAAAGTAAATGTTGGTTGCATGACAGATGTCACCTATTTATAACATATACATGATGATATACAATGTACCTACTGGAATAGAGGCAGCCATGAGAGCTTTCCTTCCTGCCTCCTTTTGCATTCTGGCGAACAGTGCAGCCCGCTCATGAGTGTCATTAGCATAGTTATGTTTGACCATGTTCAGGGTGACAGAGACTCCCCCAGAGAAATCCTCCAGAGCCTCAGACAACTCCCCACCATCCAAAGCCTCATAGCAACCAAACAGTCTGAGTAAAGCAATGCAGTATTTTATATAATAAATAGTACTAGTATATCAACTTTCTATATAAAGAATAAATATTCCATAAACAGTGAAACTCGTTTAGTGCGAACACAGATATACCGAAATCTCGGATATAGCCAAGTTTTTTTAAGTCCCGGTAAAATTCTTTAAAAATCTATGCTACATTTTATGGTTATAACGATTTCGGATATAATGAATTTACGGATATAGCGAACTAATTTTGAGTCCCATAGAGGTGAATATTAACGAAATTTAACCCTATTTTAACGAATTTCTTTACAGTTTAAAAAGTGTGCTCTACCAATTAACATAATAGTTTGAATGAATTTTTTTATCACATAAATTCTTCAATTTACAATCCAATTATTAAAGGTATCAAAAGAATGTATTTTCATTCTAAGCCTTGATTAGAAAAAACTGTAGTCTGGTGAAAGAAAACATGTATATAGTGAATTCGCTATAGTTATTATTAGGAATTTGTTATATGGATATAACGAATTACGGATATAGCGAAGTAAATCCATTGGTCCCTAGGACTTCGCTATAACCGAGTTTTACTGTAACAGCTTTATTAGAGATTCATATTGCACACATGCTTTAATTATAGGGATATGTTCATATGTACTAACTTTGCATAAGCTTTTTCCAGCAGAGCACTCCAGAACTCATTTTTGGTTTGTGAGTGTATATAGATGAGCTCATTGTTTTGTGTGGGTAGGAAGTCATCTATCACTACATCAATCCATTCACCAAACCGCCAGAAACGAAAATGGAAGATCCCCTGGTAGTTGTTGGGATTATTTTCATCCCACTCCTGTTCTTCGGCATCAGGGATAACCTAAAACAATATGATCTTAAACTGGTAGTCATCATCAAACATCCATTGAATTTTCTCTCCATAGTATTGAGGCTTTGTATGAGTGTTTGTGAGTGACCTTGACCCACCTTATGCCAGATGTCCTTGTGAATGGCCAGACAAGAGGAGGCGGCCACAAACCAACAGTTCCCCAGTCGTCCCTGTTTGACATCACCAGAACTAGTTCCCTCCACAAAAAACTTGGGGTTCTCACATATTTGCTATGAATAAATCAGAAAAGGGGACTTAGTTACATTTGTAAATCAAATTATCAATGGGATATGTTTTTTTCTATTTTTTTTTTGCTGTTGATATAATTCTATGCAACATAAAGTTTTATATACTCATGTACTTCTCCTCCCATAACTAACCAAGAGGAAATTTCCATGTTCCGGTGAATTAATAAAAGCATAACAATCAAAGCACTTAAAGAGATGCTCCAAGTATGGACACCTAACACAACCAAACCTTCTTACATTACCTTGGGTCTCTTCCATACAACATCTGCAAGTTTGCCCTGAGAGTAGAAAAGTGATCGGTCATCAGGGGGGAATTCCAGATCTATAAAAAGATTGCCTTTCTGTTGAGCTTCTTTCTTCAGTTTAGCATAATCCTGCCCTTTGTAGGTGTGTGTGGAGCCAAAGCAAGGCATTTTCTTTGCTGAAACACAAAACATAGCATGAATACTAAATTACCAAGAAGACATTTTACAAAGTTTACTGTAGGTATCTGATATCAAAAAATCCCATGGATTTGACATCTTAGGTTCATTATCTCTTTACATGCTTTAAGCTTCAAAAACTTGCTTACTAATATCTATTATCATTGTAGAGCATGTGTGTATGCCCACATTTTGTCAATTACATGTATAAGCAACATACAAAATCTGTACAAGAGCTAGATCACTAGGTTACAAGTAAAGAAAGTGATTAAAAGCACTAATGATTATATGACCACAGGTTACAGATACAGTATGAAACACCTGTGGATCACACAGAAAGGCAGTGATTAAGGTTATAACATTTTATTTCAGCTTGACTGTCCTCAGTAAAAGCTTGCAGCGTGAACTATGCATATATATTAATACACTGGCAAAGACTCCGACTCACTATAGCTAACATATTTTAAAGTCAAATCATTTGGTTGACTAAAAGTGTAAAGTTGACGGTCTCCAGTATTCCCACTGTTTAAACATTGAAACAATGACATGACTATGGATCGATGCATAAGTTTCAGTGCATATAGCCTAGCTTAATCTGTTAATCATGTTGACTTGATGATGTGAAGTTTTTATGGTATATCTTGATCACTCCAGAAACTATGCCTAATTTTATAGATGTAACTGTGTAATGTTACCTGTCATAAATGAATTGAAATCCCAAAATAAATAGAAATTTAAAATATATATAAATTATTTCAATTTTGTAATTTCCTTGCTCTACTTTACAAGTGCCAGTGAAGAAAACAGATCTACATCTAAATTTATTTTAAGTAGGGGCAATTTAACCATCATACGGCTCTTCCGAACGCAGAAGACTATGTAGAATGCGGAGCAGTGTTTAGTTGACGCAGAAAAGCTAAGGTCTCTTATTTTCCTTCAAACTCGCTCATAAAATGTTTAATTGAAATTTCTTTTAGGTCAAAATCATAAAGGGATAATTAAGCTTTCAAATGGTGCAAAATTCTGACAAATCTAGAAGGAAATTTTTCCGCTGTTGATAATCGTCGATAATTTTTGTAAACCAAAACTTTTAAGTAACATGTGTGACCATTCAACGCCATTTCAACGCAATTTCAAAGAATACAAATCTGTCAATATCATAAATCTACATTCTACCCAATTTTCAAGTCAATATCTTAACTTTGTAATGAATTATGAGCATTTAAAGGGTCGATAAAATATGGATCGTACGAACGCGGATGTTGGTTCTGTTGAACTTGAGAGTACCGGTACATTGAAATGGAAGTGGCCACAACCCTATCACTAGACTAAGTATGTTTCAAATGACAATCGCGCATTTAGTATAATATGTGTATTAACTTCAAATATTTTTATTCCTGTGCTTATATATCTCCAGAGAATTTATTAGGTGCGTGTACATAGAATAAAGAATTCCAATCCTTTGTCTTAAAGTCCATAATTTGTACCCCCTCAACAAAGTAACATGTTTATCTTTAAAACTAATACTAAAGATAACTGATTTATCAGTTAACTAAAAATCTATAAAATGATTAAGTGCATGTGTTTAATTCATCATAACGCAATTTTTACTTTCTTTTTACATCAAAAGAATTTTTCGAATTTAAACAAAGTAAACAAAGATATATAAAAAAAATATTTACAACAAGATTCATTAGAGTCGAACACATACTTCAACATACTTAAGTTCCAAGAACTCCTCGCTAACCGCTACACCACGGAATTACATGATTGAATTCATTTAAATAACAAACTCAATTTAGTACTGCGCAAACATAATTCGGTCTTGAACATTTGATGATCATCTTGAAAATTGAAGGAAGAAAACTTATTTGCTTTTTACTATAGAGTGGGTCTTGGTACCATTTTTTTGAAAATTGAAAAAGATAGACATTTACATGTTTTATCAGTATACGTTCTTAAAAAAATGGTATGATGACCCACTCTATAAAAAACTATTGTCTGAACATCCGAATTCATTAGCATTTTGTTGCTCAATTAGCATATACATGTACATATTCTGATGTCTGAATATCAATTAAATTTGAAGTCAATTTTTGAAGGTTTTGGCAATACTGAATGCAAATGATTACATATGTTTAATAAATGTAACAAAAGTTATATTTGTAAGAAAAACAAATTGTGGGTTTTTCAAATGGATGTAAGTGGTTTTATGCCTCGGCTTATTCCCCCACATTCTTGGATGTACAAACAATAATATGATGGTTTTTTTTCAATATTTGGTTTTCATGGTTTCAAACATCTTCGCTAGCCAAGGGTGACGATCCGCATCTGTACCCTGGGGCGGATCATCACCCTTGGCTAGCAAAGATGGGTTTCAAACTTAAACTAATAATTGCCTTTGTGCCATTTCTTTGATATTTTCATTGGTATATGTCTGTTTAATAATATGATTGCTGTGTGTAAAGACTCCGTGTTCTACAGGTCCATGCTTCATGTTCTGCAGAGCAAATACATTTTTAGCTCCACGTTCGTACGATCCAATTTTTATCGACCCTGTTCCCTTGAAACGCTCATAATTCATTAGAAAGTTAAGATAATGACTTGAAAATTGGATAGAATGTAGATTTGTGATTTTGACAGACTGTATTCTTTAAAATTGTGTTGAAATGGCGTTGAACGGTCACACTTGTTACTCAAAGTTTTTGTTTACAAAAATTATCGACGATTTTGATGTTTAAATACCAACATCGGAAAAATTTCCTTCTCGATTTGATAGAATTTCGTACCATTTGAAAGCTTAACCATCCATTTATGATTAAGACCTAAAAGAAATTTCAATTAAACATTTTATGAGCGAGTTTGAAGGAAAATTAGAGACCTTAGCTTTTCCGTGTCAACAAAACACTGCTCCGCGTTCTGCATAGTCCTCCGCGTTCGGAAGAGCCGTATGATGGGGTGCAATATTGGAACTGTTAAAATGCAGATTAACTATACACAAAATTTAATCATATTCATATAAAAATATCAGATATTATATATAAAACAACAATTTACCGCATGCACTGTTCCTAAATATCAAGATATTATTGTTTTCAGGGACGTATATATACGTCCCTGATGTTTTCTACTGAAAATATGACTGTATATCCCCTTTTTTCAAATCGTGCCAATCTTGTTCAACTCTTGCGTGCACATGTTAATTTTCTACTATAGTCAGTAAAATAATACTGTACTTTTTGCGTTCCCTGTAGTCACAGGGCGTGTTCATCATGTTTATGACACATTATTATCATGCTAATTTGGTGTGAAGTAAATAACTTACCTTTCTTTCATTCAATGATCAATAACAACAGTTTCAATCAAATGCCGCGATCAGCTGTTGATGGAAGCAAATTAATACCGTTCAGTGTTGACGGAACCAAATATTTGAAATACCTGCGAACCTGTTTACCCAAGGAGGACAACTCTTTATTATGGGTTTTTCGGTAAACCTCGGTTGGTTTCATATTAGGAACTGAAATCGACCGAGGTTTGCTGAATGTTCTAGGCCAAAAGAGAACCAGTTAATAAGGAGATCAACAACATTAGCCTTCAGTATGGATGCTGCGGTAAGATACATTAATCGCTTTATTTATTAAAAAAGATAATATAAGTCAGCGAATTCAAAATATTTTGAATATTGCATAAGGAAAAAAATTTCCACACACACACTGAAAGCAGAATATAAGACAGGTACGACGTATCGTACGCCAAGGTACTTTGTCCCAAGTTTCTGCTCCAACCACTGAAACATTGTTGGATCTTATGTACCCCATCTCTGAACACTGATATTTTGTAACACGATTGGAAAAATAATGACGGGTCAGACCGGGATTCGAACCCAGGCCCCCTGAATCTCTAGTCAGGTGCTCTTCCAAGTAACCAACAGAGCTAGCTGGTACCGGTATACGACCTGGTCTGACCATCACAATGCTCCCCCGTAAATGATCTTAAAATCGTCCTCGAAGATCAACACAGGCTCTTTCCCCTGCCATGGTACCAAATGTAATGGGATGGGAGAAATAATGACAGACTCTGGCATGATTCGAACTTAGGCCTCCTGAATCTCTAGTTAGGTGCTTTACCAACTGAACTATCTGGTGCCGGTATTCAAATTGGTCTGACCGTCACATTAAATAATCTTCGTCATCGAAGATCACCTCAGGCTCTCTCCCCTGGCAGGAGTTAATTAACCTGTCATGGCACCAAATGTAGCGGGTTGGGAGAAATAATGACAGACCAGACTGGAATTCGAACCCAGGCCCCCTGAATCTCTAGTCAGGTGCTCTACCATCATTATTTCTCCCATACCAATAAATTTGGTGCCATACCAACACCTGGAACTGGGGAAGAGCCTTCGTGGGAGAATATCATTTAAGGGTCAGACCAGTTCGAATACCAGAGCCCAGATAGCTCAGTTGGTAGAGCAACTGACTACAGATTTAGGGGCTTGGGTTCGAATTCCGGTCTGGTCAGTCATTATTTCTCCCATCTCGCAGTGCTACACCAGTTAAGAACTGTACATATGTTGGAGTGTCAGTTGGAAGTCTTTAATACTGTATGTTATGTCTTATATGTTGTCAGATATGATAACCTCAATTTCTTGTAACCTTTGATATTTGAAAGATTTTTCAGTCCCATCCACAATTGCCTACAATGGTGGCAAGTTACAGGTTTTTGGAATTTATTTGTTTAGTTTATTACATGATTTTATTTTGTATATAGAACCCTTGTCATTTTTCAAAACCTTCTAGCTGCCATCAAAAGGTTAAATACTTTATACTAGGTTTCTTGTGCATCAAGAACAAGAAACAAACATGACTATGTATTTTGTCTTTGTTTTTAGCTCACCTGAGCTGAAAGCTCAAGTGAGCTATTCTGATCACATTTTGTCTGTCGTCCGTCTGTAAACTTTTCACATTTTCAACAACTTCTCAAGAACTACTGGGCCAATTTTAACCAAACTTGGCACAAAGCATCCTTAGGCAAAGGGGATTCAAAGTTTTGAAAATTAAGGACCACACCCTTTTACAAGGGGAGATAATTAGAAATTATTGAAAATTTTCGTGAAATTTTCAAAAATCTTCTTCTCAAACACCAATCAGCCAGGACAGCTGAAACTTGTGTGGAAGCATCCTTAGGTAGTGTAGATTCAAAGTTGTGAATCATGAGCCCCGGGGGTAGGGTGGGGCCACAATGGGGGGTCAAATATTACAAAGGAATATATAGAGTAAATCTTTGAAAATCTTCTTCTCAGAAACCAATCAGCAAGGAAAGCTGAAACTTATGTGGAGGTAACCTCAGGTAGTGTAGATTCAAAGTTGTGAAAATCATTAGCCCCGGGGGTAGGGTGGGGCCACAATGGGGGGTTGAATTTTAACATAGGAATATATAGAGTAAATCTTAAAAAATCTTCTTCTCAGAAACCAATCAGTCAGGAAAGCTGAAACTTGTGTGGAAGCATCCTTAGGTAGTGTAGATTCAAAGTTGTGAAAATCATGAGCCCCAGGGTAGGGGGGGCCACAATGGGGGATCGAATTTTTACATAGGAATATATAGAGCAAATCTTTGAAAATCTTTTTCTCAGAAACCAATCAGCCAGGAAAGCTGAAACTTAAGTGGAAGCATCCTCAGGTAGTGTAGATTCAAAGTTGTGTAAATCATGAGCCCCGGGTGTAGGGTGGGGCCACAATGGGGGGTCGAATTTTTACATAGGAATATACAGAGTAAATCTTAAAAAATCTTCTTCTCAGAAACCAATCAGTCAGGAAAGCTGAAACTTGTGTGGAAGCATCCTTAGGTAGTGTAGATTCAATGCTGTGAAAATCATGAACCCCAAGGTTGGGGGGGGGGGGGGTCCACAATGGGAGGGTCGAATTTTTACATAGGAATATATAGAGCAAATCTTTGAAAATCTTTTTCTCAGAAACCAATCAGCCAGGAAAGCTGAAACTTAAGTGGAAGCATCCTCAGTTAGTGTAGATTTAAAGTTGTGTAAATCATGAGCCCCGGTTGTAGGGTGGGGCCACAATGGGGGGTCGAATTTTTACATAGGAATATACAGAGTAAATCTTTAAAAAATCTTCTTCTCAGAAACCAATCAGCCAGGAAAGCTGAAACTTGTGTGGAAGCATCCTTAGGTAGTGTAGATTCAATGCTGTGAAAATCATGAACCCCGGGGTAGGATGGGTCCACAATGGGAGGGTCGAATTTTTACATAAGAATATATAGAGTTATCTTAAAAAATCTTCTTCTCAGAAACCAATCAGCCGGGAAAGCTGAAACTTATGTGGAAGCATTCTCAGGTAGTGTAGATTCAAAGTTGTGAAAATGATGACCCCCAGGGGTAGGGTGGGGCCACATTTGGGGGTCGAATTTTTACATAGGAATATACAGAGTAAATTTTTAAAAATCTTCTTCTCAGAAACCAATCAGCCAGGAAAGCTGAAACTTGTGTGGAAGCATCCTTAGGTAGTGTAGATTCAATGCTGTGAAAATCATGAACCCCGGGGTAGGATGGGTCCACAATGGGAGGGTCGAATTTTTACATAAGAATATATAGAGTTATCTTAAAAAATCTTCTTCTCAGAAACCAATCAGCCGGGAAAGCTGAAACTTATGTGGAAGCATTCTCAGGTAGTGTAGATTCAAAGTTGTGAAAATGATGACCCCCAGGGGTAGGGTGGGGCCACATTTGGGGGTCGAATTTTTACATAGGAATATATAGAGTAAATCTTTAAAAATCTTTTTCTCAGAAACCAATCAGCCAGGAAAGCTGAAACGTATGTGGAAGCATCCTCAGGTAGGGTAGATTCAAAGTTATGAAAATCATGATCCCCGGGGGTAGCATGGGGTCACAAGGGGGGGGGGGGGGGGGGAGGGGAGGACACATTTTTCCAGGAATATATAGAGAAAAATCTTGAAAAATCTTCTGAAAAACCATTTGCGTAGAAAAGCTTAACTTCAGATAGTGTAGATTCAAATCCTTTAAATCAAAATCTTGAGGAGTAGGGTGGGGCCACATTGGGGATCCAATTGTACAAAGGAAAACATTTTAATTATTCACAAAAACTGTAATAATGTTATCACTTATGGTTTACTTATTTGCAAGCATTTTGACATATTGCTGATTCTTTAAAATTGTTTAGACTCTGGTCCCTGGACGATTCTTGGGCCTCACAAGGGGTTCAGAGTTTGATGTAGGTTTATATCATATATATAAACAATTGTTTAGGATCTTCCTGAGAACTGCAATGCTCAACATGTGATATGACTAGAAAATCATCCTGTTAGAAAAAGAACTTGATTATAACATAAGAATATCCCGGGGGAAAAAGATTTTTATTTATACAGGATCAACATGTATTATACCACATTGTCCAGATATTTTGTATTATGACTCCATTAAGCTGATCTTATCATGCCTATTGTTGCTCAGGTGAGCGATGTGGCCCATGGGCCTCTTTTTATTTTCAGAGGCAAGAAAGTATTTTTAAGAAGCGGTTACAGGTCTTTCTAACAGAATTACTGAAATTTGGCACCATCAAAGGATTCAAGAACTTTGCCATGTACCTGCGAGGAAGAGAAGAATTAGTTATAAGTGTTTTAAATGAACCCAAAGTAAGTATATTGACATATACGTATTACTAATCTGACTAGTTAATGTTGTCAGTACTTTATGACATTTATCCAAGTATCAATATTAATTAAATAATAAATCCCACCAGGGTGTATTTATTATTATTATGGTAACTGTATACTTTTTATCTTCAATTTCTTTTGGTTTTTTTTGTTTCTATATAGTCATCCCAGTACATTCACACTCTAGAGCATGTAAATTCAGCTTCCACATTTAAAGATCCCAACCGAAGTGGCAGCCTAACATCGAACAATCTGCCATATGATAAGTATGAATTTTTTTGCAATGACAATTATTTCATGACCATTTTAAATATTTCATCCACAAGAAATAACTTGACTTTTAATAAGCATGATCTGACCTTATGGCTGATAATTTTAATTTAGATTATTTTAAGAGCATTTAAATTTGGATGGTTCTGAACCTGCGATATGGATTTTCAGAAGAATTAAGAGTTTGATTACAATCTTTCTGCAGGAGGTCTTTGTTAATATCCATGAGATCTCAGATGAATCTGACTACAGCAGCAGTTCCTAAGGGAGTGGGCTTACCCCCTGCCTCACCAAGTGACTCGGAGACACAGCCTGGAGTATGTGCTATCAACTCAAGCAGAAATTCATGTTTTATATACTTCCTGTTTTAACTTCAAAGAAAAAATTATTTAAGGGCATTGGCAACAAAGTGATCCAGATATAATACATGTAATTCTGTGCCTGCGTTTTTTCTTTTAAATGAATTACAGGTACTGTTCTTGATTTTTTCCTACTGGGAGTAATCTCCTGTAAAACCAACTCTTTTGAAAAGGGTAATTAAGAGGAAAACAACAGTGTACGTGATATATTGATGTTGTTCTTTGACAGACAGGTTCATATCAGCCTTAGAGAAGAGAAAAATAAATAGCTTTAGAGCAAACAACATGAGAAAGGTTTTATGACAATTCTTATTCATCGAAGCATTGTAATAATGACACTGGCAGTGATCAAGCATTTGTTGAGAATGTAGATTAGGCCTGTAGAAATGCATAATTTCACTACTTTGCCTAGTGGACAATATAATCAATTTATTTTAGACTATCATTAAGTTAAGAAAAAACCCAAATATTTTAGCTTTAGAATTTGAATATCGTCCTGTATCTTTAAACAGAGCTCTTTGTCTCCAAAAGATTAAATACCGTCTAAAAATGGCCACGACCATCGTGCCCTCTGAAATCATGCAAAATGGGAAATGTGCATTTTTTGAATTATTGTTCTAACATTTATTTTCTTACAAAATTGCAAACAACATATGTGAATTCATGTTTAACAAAACATTTGAGAAGTTCAGTATTACAGAAATGAAACACGGGAAAACATTTGATGATTTTTTGGTGTTTTTTGTTAGGATGAGACATCGACACTGTTCTTGATAGCAGGCTATGCGAGGTACAGCTGTCCTTATGTATGGATTCGTTCCAATCATCACCGCCTGGTCAAATTGATGGGTGAGGTAGAGACAGAAAAAGACAGCCCTCTCCGTCTAAAATCTACTGCTTCTTGGAAAGACAGGAGTAAGACATGCTGCAATCCACACTTGTATTTTTTCAGGATCTGAATGCTGCACACAGCATTACTACATAAGTTTTTAGCAAAATCAATTTAAGGTATCCGATCCATATTAGCCCCAAATTCAATGAATCTGAATGCATAACAAATATTTAATAATCTTGTCCCTGACAATTTTTGCCTTATAAATATGGGCAAATTTTGTTTTGCTATACATGTTCATAATTGTACAATTACAGAGTATGTCTACACTGATTAATTCCTTGTTGTAGATGTGACCTTGTATGACATCATCGCTGAACTAGTCAAGCTCAACACCTACCCTGCTCCACAGAATCCCTATGAGCTGGACATGGACTACTTCTCATCGTTACCTCCTGCAGAGCGAGTGCTGGAGACGGCAGCCATGATACAAACACTGAAGAATATCTTCCTTAACACCTCTGATGACAAATCGTACACAGGATACGGTAAAGCACTTCTGTTTATATTAGACGAGTAATCAAAGTAGAGCTGTCAAACATGATCTCTCATTAATGTCAGTTCAAATACCAGTAGTGGACTTTTATAATGTAAATCTGAGAATCTAGATGCAGTTTATTTATATATGAATTGTTAAAAGTATTGAGAGCTAGATGATTTAAATACCGTACCTGACTAATTGCATTGTCTGTCTTTGGGATCTGGGTAAGACTCCAGTCATAATATAGTCAGCAGTTGACCTTGATCATCAAAAACTCAGAAGTTTGATAAAATCATCTTGCAGATTTCCATTATTTCATTAATTCAAAATAAATATTAATGTATCCAGTAAAACTTTATTATAATTGTCAAAAAAGCTATCAGTAACAATGTAAATGTTCTTTAAAAGATCTTTTTTTTTTCAAATTTGTAGTTTTGGAAGATTTACAAATGATGATGAAAATGCATTTTACAACTTTGAAAAAGCTTGCACAGGAAGGAGAGCTACCCATTGTGAAACAAAACCAAAAGCAGAAATTTCATCCAAGTTCAAGACCAATGAGAACTGGTTACTCTTCACAAAAATATGGTCAGGCACCTGCTAGTCAAAACCAAGTTCCAGACAGCTATTACGCATCTTCGAAACAAAGTTACACTTATTCTGGATACTAACACTCTTCATTGAACAATTTGTCCATCAGTGTACTAACTTTACATAAAATAGGAGTTTACAAAGTTTTTTTTTATCTCACTGTGCGGTTGAAAGACTCAACAAATTCATATGTGATACATATTCTGTACAGTTATAAAATGTTGCAGAGTAATTTGTTGCAATTTAAAGACTGAACATAATCATCTCTCATAGGTACATGTACTGTTCAGTTATAAACTGTTGCATGGAGACTTGGGGGGGGGGGGGGTGTTGTTAAAAGTAACTTTTTAATAGCTGATTCTTAACTCATTAATGAATATTTATAATTCAATGCTCATGCATGGCTAGCTATTTATACATGTATCAGTGACAAAGTATCTTGCAAAAAAGCTACATATATACCAGGTACACTTAGATCAATGTTTCATTAAAGAATTAAAGCAACTCAAATAAAATTTTCTTTAAAAATGGAAAGAGTTGTTGTTTTTTTAAAGATCAATTTATGCCTTATGTCTGCCCCCAGGCCCCCCCCCCCCCCCATGCTCTAAATTACTTTATTTGAATTATTTGTATTTTTTTTAAGAGAATGAAATAACTGTTTTTGTTTCAAATAATACTCTTCAGAGTTTTGATTTTCAAAAACTTAAACCTGCTCCAAAAACCTTAAAGGGACTTGGACAAGATTTGAGCTCCAAATTTTCAATTTTTTTTTCTTCTGTTTTTAATGTTTAGAATGGCAAATATGGTTATTGTTAACGATTCCTCAAAAATTGAAAATCAAATATCGAGTTACAAGCAAGATACAGAGTTTGATATTCTTTGTTTTGTAAACGAAGCTCGTCTTGTTATTGTTTACATATATGTTGTATTGGTATAAGTTTCAATTAAATGGAGCTTTCTTTTGTTGATAATATTATTTAAATTATAAATCAGTTTATCTTGTTTGCCAGGAGTCATTTTGTCAAATGAATGGTAATTTCTTTACTTTACATTATTTGTAAACAAATATAAGACTCGAGCTTTGTTTACATAACAATGAGTTCTTACTTCTAGATCTCGCTTGTAACTCAACTTCTAACATTCAAATTTTGGTCAATCATTCAAAATGCACAAGTAAACCATTTTATACATAAAAAATAAAATTTTGATTACAAATCATGATCAAGTCCCTTAACCTCCTCCAGCATTGTCAAGTGCATCAGTATCATAAGATGCACCATCCAAAATCTTTAAATCAAGTCCAGACGCCAACACCAGGGGTATAGCATAAACTCCCCTGAGCTAAAAAACCCCTCCGTTTTCTGAAGCTTATGCACATGCTGTCGCTGCACTATCTACCGAAGTGTATGGTTTGCCCATGTGCCATTTCAGGTAAATAAAATACCTGAATGCAGTGAAGCATGAATAGTGTTCTCGGCGTTATATAGGGAGCAAGTAGTGATGAGAATAGCAATAAAAATCTAAAACTAATATGGCAGTACCAATTGGAGATAGAATGGAAATAATGTTTTTATGACTTCATGTCAGCTTTAACCTCCTCAGGCATCTGAAATTTTAGGCTCAGATTCAGCATCCAAGTATGATAAATAATGGATGCTTATACCTTTATATTCCTGACAATTTGAAAACAAAATGAAACATTTTGGAATCATATCACATGATTTAATCATAAAACAATACAACCAGGTATCAATACAAAAAACAGACCATTCCTCACTGATGGTCTTTCATTGAACAGTGTCCTGACATGCAAGATCCACACATATGCAGTTTTTAAAAATTAATAATCAATAATAAATACAAAAATAAAAATAAGGTGAACATATAGATAATATGATATCCCTGGACATAACTGTATGTTTTGAGAATGATATCATAGCTGACACCAGTGTTTGTTCCTGATGGTATCTGCTTGTTCATGAGTGGTACTATGACTTGTTCAAGAACAACAAGCAGGTCATATCCCACTTGTGGTTGCATTCTTTTTTTCACTTGATGCAACTCACCTTAAAGGGGCAACATTATTGTGTGTATAATAGACCAGCTACTGAATGGTTTCCAGTGCCATAACTGAGGTAAAGATTTTATACAATCCTCCTCCCCCTTAAAAAGGTAAGCTTAGGGACGTACCTAAATCCTTTTTTAAATCTAGGTAATTTCATATTCTTAGTACACTGAAAATAATCTATTCTTAAAAATTCAATGTCTTTTACATTTGTGAATTGCAAATTACCAATAGTGTACAAGCTGGTGCACTTTAATGAGATCAAAACTCATGATCTACAGAACCCTAGTTTATTGATCAGAACCAAAGTTCTAAAACTTTTGAATGGAACTTTGTGACAATATCATTGTTATAGGACAGGCAAGTCAGACCAAAGACTATGTGTATGGTAGTCTACTGGTCTACAGGTGCAAGGTGTTTGTTCTTCACAATGATCCGGTATAACCAGGTAACATTGAAATCAATGATTGAATTGATCAGTGAGGATAAGGATGGATGTGGCAAGTCACTGATGTTTATTGTGTCATTTCTTCCTTCTGATCAGAACAGCTTCTGTCGACTTCATCATAGTCGGTTTGAGTCCTGAGATCTTTGGCGAGTTCGACACCTCTGCCTGGGTTCAGTGGAATGGGTACTGCTGCCAGCTGAGGCCGGTTATTCAAGGATTCTCTCAGTATGTTCGGCGGGTCCAACGATAATTTGGGCAAATCAAATTTAACATCTGTACCTGTAATTCAAAAAGAACATTTGCCACTGGTGAAATTTGTTTGGAATAAAAATTATAAAGAGCAAAGAGGGGTGTAACAGTTAAATTCACAATGTGCAAGTTCATGAAAATAATATTTGTCACAAACTACTACTTTCCAATAGATGAATTCACAATGTGTGTAATTTATGTACAAATAGTATCTGTTAAAACTAAAATTTTCCAGTATTCAAATAAATCATTTCCAATTGAATTACAAGTAGTCATTCACAGATGTATCACATTTAGACACACATGTACATGTAATACATGTAGTAACTTACAGATCGAAACTCAAACTGGACAATATGATTGTGTTGAAAAAAAAAGTTTAACATAAATTATTCAAATTTTAATTTAATATTCATGCGCTATCATTTTAATTCATCTGGGGTAGTCAATAAGTCAAAGTCCAACATACACATACCTTGTCTGTTGTAGAATAAAATATAGGCATTTTTATAGTCTTCTTTTTTGGGAGACTGCTGTGACACTGATTCATCATTGTAATAATACCACAGCCCATTCAATGGGTGCTTGGCAAATGTGGTGTAATGGCCTGCATTAGCTCCTTTTTAAACAGAAAAAAAATATGGAACTAGGGATATTGGTTATTTCTGAATACAAATTTGACATTAGTATAGTACTTTATATATTTTAGTGTATTTTATTCTTACCACCAAAATGGCATACAATGCTGTACAGATCATAGGTCAGACTGCCCGAGTCAGGCCCTGAGGTGTACTGTGATAGATTCAGATCCTGGAGGGGATACTCCACCTCCGCGTCCACCTTATTACTGGACAAATCGTGATACACAAACCTGAACAAACAGAGTCAAAATGGATACATTTAACTTTAATGCTTGATTTGAACTTTGGTATGCCTACTTTGTTTCACCTATGCCCCCTTTGGTTGGCATTAATGCTAAGTTTACCTAATATGAAGTTTATACCTGGTAAATTCAAAATATTTGGCCAAGGTTAAGTTTTGGACAGAACAAATTTTTGATTACTGCAGCATAAAATAACACAAAAAAATCTGTTTACTAATTTTTAAAGTTAAAAAAATATGTTTGCATTGGTGACAGCCACTATTGCTTTTTGCAAAACCGCAGTCACTCTTACAGCAGTTTACCAAAATAATGCCAGATTTCTCATACTAAGTTCTGACACTAAAATGCCTGAGACCCCAACATAACTCTGACCTTTTAAGATGGAGGATAAGTGTGTCCGGATACTGCCACACAGTGATAGTCTTCTTGGCACACTGGTTTCTTTGACATCGCGGGCAATACCAGGGATTGTGTTCATCCAAGTCTTCACTGAAATAAGTCATAAGATGTAATATTGAAATATACCTCTGAAAAAGGTTCATCTCCGACTGTGTAAAATATCATCCAGGAAGTTCTGAAACAGAATTTTATTTTTGCCACTTGTTTTTGTTGTCCTTTAAACTAAGAATGACTACTATTTATATTTGATTCTAGGCTTTTATTTGTTCATTTCATACAAATGTTTTACAATCAACAGACAAACATGTTCTATGTATCTAGCCAATAAAACAAGAGGCCCCGTGTCATCTACAAGCTAAATTTTGCCATACTTCATTAATTTGCACTGCAAAAGAGCAGTTACACAGTTACCATGAAAGGGTAATATACAATTAAATTAAGAAAAAAAATCATAAATAATGACACATCAACTACCTTTCAGTGAAGGCTTGAAGACAATCATAGATTGTGAGTGTTTTTTCTGGTCTTAAGTTGTCCATGGTCTCGTGGTCCACAAAGCCTTCCAGGTCAGTCCTGTAGGCCTGGGCCAGTGAACTTAGACTCACAGACAGACAGTCCCCGGGACGCAGGTGTACGCTGGTGTCCCGGGAGATGGGACAGCCCTGACACTGCTCCGAGTACTGACATCTAGAACACCTCAGACCCTAGATACAGATATCACAGTTACCATACTACTGGACTAAGCACAGTCAATGCCACACTCAAAAGTCACATACAAAGATTCATATGAGGCCCACTGGCCACATTGCTCAGCTGAGGAAATATGTCTCAATTTGATCAAAGTAACTAACTAGCTTTAGGCATATTAAATAGATTACAAACAATATGTCTTAATGAATAAGCTTGCTGGCAAATTACTGCCTCTATTATTAAAATGAACTTGTCATGAAACTTTTATTTGTTAAGCAACTTCCATTTTTAATATTTCATACATTTCATACCATGTTTCCGGATTTCAATCTTGTAACTATATACTTCTAGGTTAAATTTTAAACCCCAATTGTGGCCTCTCCCTGACTAAACAGGTCATGGTCAGAAACCATCATTATACTTCATTGCTGTTACACTTATTTCACAAATCATACCCTTTCTTATCATCATAAAACTTTTTCCCTAAAAAATTGGACCTTCCACCTCCTAACCCCACCTAAATATTATTGATCCCTGCTGACTTCAAGGGGTTACTGTAGGAATAAACTTGAAATTATGATAGTGATCAGTTAAGTCAAACTTCCATTAGTTAATACAAAATTATTTTAGTGTCTGTAATTACATATTCCAAGCTGAGCTACTTGCCTGTCCATCTGTGAGGACAATGGTGCACTGAGCCAATGTAGGGAACAAATTCAGAATGCATTCATACAGCTGGCTCCCATTCATTGTATTGTGTAGGTAAACAAGTCGAGGGTGTCCTACCAACTTACTAGACGGGCCACTCTCATCTCTCAAAGCTACAGGTACAACTAAAAGTCTGGAAAACACAACATATCAGTACATCTTATATACCCCCAAAAAGCAGATAGTTTTCAATGATATGTTCTGATTTTGTATACAATTTTACAAGAAAGCTTCTTGTAAAAAAATATTCTATGAAATACATGTACATTTGACTTTAACTTAATTATAGATAATTACCGGTACAGTATTGGTACATGTACAAAATGAAATGACTCAAAATTATAAAGATCCAAAATCAACAAAGTGAACTGAGAATAATTACTTCATAAATTTTATTGTGACTAAAACTGTCCCAAAACATATCACTATGAGAACGATTTAAAAAGTTGGTACATAAGAAGGCTGAAATCATTGAGACACTTCCTGGTTCCATTATTCTCTGTTCTTATCAATGCTTTAATTTGTAAAAATTGGCATACAAATTAATTTTATTTTTTGTGACTACATTTTGTGCAAGTCTTTGTTAATTTTTAAGTTGAAACGTGAAAAAAGTTTTTCAATGAGCTATAGAAATCTTACTACAAAAGAAATTTGTATTCGTTTTTCATCAAGCTTAAGATATCTGATTCATCAAGAAAATAAGTTTTGGAGTCAAGGTGAAGCGATGGGCAGTTCTTAAATTTGTGTGGACCTGGGAAGAATACTTTTCTTGACAACAGAACTGCCTAAAGTTAGTTCAGGGTTTCTAGAGATTCTCAGATCAGAATAAAATAATTGAAACCAAATGGCCATCACTTATTTCAATCAAATAAACATCAGATGTTCTAATATTGGTAAAGAATTTTGCATCTCAGACTGTAACAGACAACAGGTGCAATTATACACAAGTTATCTACGAAAATTTAGAAAATTTTTATTGTTAGGTTCCTAAAATGGAAAAAAAAAAATGACACATCACCGTAAAGAAGAATTCAACCTTCAAATTTGATTACCGTGGTATCTAACGTTTCAAAAAATAAGAGTAAGAAGTAGCACCTAAATGTGTGTGAAGAGAGCGACGAGTCAATGAACCTAAGCAGGTTTGTCATTTCACTGGGACTAAACAAAGGGAGCAATTGACTAGAATCGAAGCTTCTCACTTTTGTAAAATTTATCCATGATACTTTTACTTTTATGAATTTTCATGAATAGATTTGAGGAGTTCAAGTACATGTTTCAATACAGCAATTTCATAGGAGCCATTCATTTTTGTTCCTTCCTTAGACATTCTACTTCTTTGCAAACACTTAATCATAAAAAAATGCGAATTTTCATTCTACAACCCCACCCACCCATTTTCATTTTTCAATAAAAAACATCTGTCCAAATAGGGACAGTTTTGATGACAGAATGATTTGAGTGACAGAGAAAAGTCCACTGACCTTAAGTTCTGTGTAGAGGAGGAACCTATTGGACAGAAATCTGCACTCAGTGTCGCTGAGCTGGAACAGACCTAATGATGCAAAAACAACACATATTTCATTTCACAAAAAACACAGTGTATAGTATTATAGTTTTACAGCTAAAATATGTATATGTGATTTCCAAGACTTACCGGACAAACATAACTGTCCTCCCCATAGTGTTTTATAGACATCTGTAAAAAAAAAAATCAATTATATTAAGATAAATATTAATCATCACTGCTTAAGGCCAGGTTCTAGTAATGAAAGGTGCCTACAGGTTTATGAAATTTAAGATATAAATTCTTTCATAAGTGCTTCATAACAATAGCTTTGTTTGACAGGGTGTATTGGAGCTTAAATTTTGGTAAACATAACGAAAAATCATGTTTTCAAATGTCATTTTCTCAGAGTTTTGTCCAATTTTGACTAATGAAATATATCTAGAATGCCTACAGTCTCTCCAAAAACGGCATTAAACAAGCACTTGACCTCATCTTAAAATGATTTCAAATTGAATATATGTATCCAGATTACTTTTCCCATGATTTGATATAGATTGTAAAAATATTGCTTGATTTTCAACATAATTCCTTAAAAGCTGTAAAGTACAGCAAAAAGATTCAGTAAATCAATTACATGTATAACATCATAATGGTTCTAGTACTAAAAAGACACTCTGGAATCATTTACTAGGTCTTGACCTTAAGACAAGTATCTAATTGACATTCTACACTGTCTACAAAAATTTATTGATTACCTTATACAATTTCATATTACATGTACATGACAAATAAGAATGAGAGAATAAATTTACCTCTAAACAAGATTGACAGAAGGTTCCCCCACAAACAGTGTGACACAAGAGCTCACTGTCTTCCAGTTCCTCTAAACATATTGCACATGACTTCCACTTGTCAGTCACCACAGCAGCCGGTACTGTCACTGCACCAGAGTCCCAACCAGAGCCAGACTGGTTAGTGTTGGTACCCCACGTCACACTGTCTGGTAAAGGATCACTTTTCATCAAAGTGTCATCTGTAATATTTCAATCAACACATTCAACTTTAAAATGTTAAGGATAAAGTTGTAGTGAGAATCAATTTCACTTCCCAATGAAATACCATCTGGTGAGACTTAAAAGTTTTGAGGCAGTAATATTAATACCCATACATGCCAACTTTTGAAAATCTCCATGGGGGATTTTATGCACGCTGACATTTTCCTAGAAGGAAATTTTGCGGCATTTTGTCGTGTAATTGGTTTGCATAAACTATTGTGCTCTTAGAAATTCATCTATCTGTTTCTTTATCTATTTATCTTTGTGTTTATCAATCAATCTCCTCTTTCAAATGAAAACAAGAATTTAGTTATTTTCATATATTAATATCAATCTTTAAAAACTCAACAAACAATAAATAATATGGTATAGCAGCACAAAAAGCACCAATTTGTAACAGGTCTATATGCATGCATAACTGTAAGTCTGTTTGTTTTATATTACATCACATAGCACAATCATCATAACTCAAAATAACATGGCACATCATCACAATCACAGTCCATTGTTGTAAGAAACACAGGCACTCTTGGCACACTTCAGCTGCTCCTTTGTTGGATTGAAGCTGTGGCACTTCTCTTTCTGGTTCAGCTTGGAGGTCAGGAGGGCACACAATGTTGAGTTGTCTAGGTTGCTCCTCATGTCTGTCTGGATTTTTTTGACAATGGAAAACACTCTTTCACAGTCTGCATTTAAGTTTGGTATCATAAGCACAGCAGAGATCACTTTCTTCATAAGGGGAAACCTTGGCTTCTGGGTGATCCTGTTACTGAGGTGTAGAATGGATCCCCAGAACTCGTCAGTCCTCACATTATCACAGCTGGGGAATTCACTGGGTGGTATTGTCTGGTAATCTAGGAATTCTTCTTCCAAGTTTGTGAAGTCCTCCTCTGCCACCAGATTGGGAAATCTTCTTGCGATGTCAGTGATTGATGATGGTGGAAGATCGCCTCTGTTCTTCGGATTCAGCAGAGAAAGTCCACACACAACTGGATCTCCAAAAGGGAACTTGGCCAGCATCTTTGTGGTAATGGAGATGTAGAACTTCCTCACAGACATGAAAAATCTTCTGAGTGAAGATATTGGGATGTCATCCTTGTTGTCCACTAGGTAGGCCCTTGCTGCTGTACTAATGGCAATGATGTTGTCTTGGAGTTGGTTCTGGTCGTCTTCAAATGGCACAGAAGTCAGACTCTGGATGACCTTGGCCCGTACAAACTTCCCCAGGAACTTTCGCAGCAACACATTCATCTCATCTTGGAGATACCCAAGGAAAGACAAGTTGTGTTCTGCAATGAAGTTAGCAAACAGGACCTCTGCTCTTGTGACATCTACAAAATAAAATAAGTAATTAATATAATTATATCAAATATGAAAAAGCATTTAAGGGTCAAGTTGCTATATAAAGTGGTAGTGAAAAATTTAAAATTTATGATTGTTTCCTGACATCAATTTTTTTTATAAATATTATAAATTAACTTTAATAATTTAAAAATAAAAATACTTAATAGCAAAATAATGCTTAGAAATTTAGGAAAAGAAAATCTAATTACCTTCATCTTGATCCAATTTTGATTTCATGAAGAAGTTGGTAGCAGCAGGTGTCGTTTTCTGCGATTTGATGCTGGCTTGATGAATGGCTGTTTTTGTGTGCTTGGTAATGTCATTCATTCCACCATGGTCTACCCTAAAATCCCTAAAAAAAAAACTTTTGTTAATCATAAAGTTTAACATATCTTTTCTTCTTGTAGATAATGTATTGGCTGTTAATTTGTCCCACCAGTGTCATGTGTATACAATAGAATGTACAAACGTAATGTAAAGGAAAACCCCAAAAAACCAAACACTGTCGAACTTAGGACCCTGTCGATTTCATGACTTCCTATTATATAGTCAATAAATATATTTAAATTTACTATATATAAGTTAAACATACCTATTGCTTGCACGGCAATATGCATGGCTGTCACCCCGTTTGGATCCCGATAGCCATCCTGAAAATCGGGAATCTGCCTCCAACTCTCTGAGGTATCGGGACAAAAGTTTCGTTTTCTTCTTTGGTGGTGTAACCCCCATACTTGTCAAAGTTTGTGTATAAAGTGTGGCATTTTGCTACCCATCCCGATATTTCCCGATTAATTACTATCAAAACATGCTCCTCATTATGTTTACAAACACCCCGACACAGGTAGCGTACAGGTAATTACATCAATTCACACATCCCAATATATCCACACACGCAATACACATGATACAGGTAAACAGCAATGGCGATCATAATCCCGCTTTTTGATTGGTTAGCGTAGACAAGCAGCACGGGATTTAAAATTTTAGATGGAAATCGGGACTTATTGTCGTAAAACGGATATTGGGATATCGGGATTTGTATTTTTGACCACGTCAAATCGGGAGAATCCCGCAAAAATCTGGATAGTTGGCATGTATGTAATACCAATCATCAAATCACGAAACATGCCATTGAACAGGTAGTAAACTAAAGAAATCTTATTAAAGCAAGCATAAAAAAACTGACTTTGATGTAACAAAGTGCTGGACTTGAATCCTTACCGACTTGGAGAGTCTGTGTGAGATCCCAGCCCGAGGCTGTATCACTGGTCACATTTATCACAGAACTTCCAGTCAACCAATCAGAATTTGATGCTGACGGGGAATGACCGGCGGCGAAATCTTGATTCCACATCCCAGTACCAGACACATCCACCATCACCTCACTGAGACTCTCCCTCAGCTTGTCCGAATCATTCTGGGACCACTGACCAGCAGCATGGCTACCCTCCCAACTGTCCGATTTCTTGGAATCTGACCAGCTGCTTGTTGATTTGGCTTCATCAATGGTAGGTTTTTCTGAAGTATTCCAACATTTGTCATTGCCTAATTCTGTCATCTGAACATCGAACACCTTTCCTGAGGTTTCCCCTGAATGCATGTATTTGTTGATATCACTGACATCACGCTTGGTGAATGTGTCCATGCTACTAAAGATATCTTCTTCTGTAATCATGTTAATAAACAACATATTAATCCAAGTTTATATCAGTGACATACCGGTATCTATATGTATCGATCGATAAAATAAATTTTAATAAAAATAAAACCATATAGGATTTGATTACAATGGAGTCTGCCACAATTTTACCCTGATCATTAATCGGAGGTCTAAATAAGTATGGCAGCAATATAATCAAAGTAACTGCTCCTGGTTTTCACAAGTCTTGCATTTCCAAAGCTCAGAATCCAGTACCATATTTTCGGGATAATAGGTTGATTGGGTTTATATAGCGATCTATCCATTTTTAGTGTAAAAAACAATCGACCTACATGTTTATTCCCGAAAATAAAGTATATGTATTCAAAATATATGAAACATTTTTTTTTAATCATCCTTTTGTGAGACTTCTGTATCATTGTGAAAAATTCAATTACCTGAATTAGTGTGTGTAGCATTGAATTTGTTTGGTTCTTGTACAGAAGGGAAATCAAGAACTGAGGGTGGAATTTTTGCTTCTTCCTGAAGAACAGGACATGGGGGCATCTCATAGGCATACACCACCCTGCCGCTGTCGTTGACATACTGCATACTTATGTTCTCCTCCTGAAAAACAAACAATACATTTACTGGTACTTAACTAAATCAAAGTACTGAAGTACTGATGGGAGTTGATTTTATCGATTATTATTCATTTTAAAATCAACGACGTGTTACTTTGCATGGCAAGTAGTTTCTAATCTTTATTTGAATTACGCACATTTTTATAATATGAATTCTGACTTTTCTGACAAGAATTTCGATATGAATCATGTTGTGTTATATGATAGAATTAATTCCATCAAACTATGTATCAGTAATCAAAATATTTCTGGAAATTTGTACTTGGATCCAAGCAATATCGAACTCTAGTCTCGTTACCAGACACTTGGCTGTCATCGTTAATCTCCGACAAGAAGGAGAAGACTCTCTGCTTGTCAGAGATTTACGGAGACAGCCGAGCGTCGGGTTGAATGAGACTTTATTGAAATCTAGTGTAGAAATACATACAACTACAAAAAAGTATCTAAATTGTTTGTTCCATTTAAAATCTGATTATTTTCAAGGTATTTATAGATAAGTTTCCTTGAAAAGCAATGTTTCAGCATACATTACATCGAATTTATCAATTATTTTCAACAACTAAGTCTTGTCAGCGGAGATGATTTGTGCTTAGGTCCAAACACTGTTTCACTTCCAGTTAGCCAGAGTAACTGCATAGGAGAGTTGATTAAAATCAACTCCCAAACATGCAGTGTATCAAACCTCTTTATTACTTCAACAGCCACTTACTAGAATCCTAGAGATGTGGCTATCAAGTGCTTCAGCTAATATTATGTCATCTACAGGCCGACCAATCAAGGTCTTGAGCTCTTCTTTGACTTTGTTGATCTTGTCTGATTTTTGTAGAGTTAAAAGGTATCGGGTAGAAGTCCCTTCCAATGGAACAAAGAGGACACCTTCACAGATAAAAATGTTTTTCATATGATAAATTGTACTTGAAAAAAAAACTTTTTCAAGAATCTAATATCCAAAATTTTGAACTTGTCAAATTCTTTCAGAAGACACACTAAGATATGTACTTATTTGTCTGTCAGTGGCATGTGGTAAGGGCACAGATAGGTACATAAAAGGTTCAAAGGTCACAGAAACATGGCTGCACTCTGAACACACAACCTGCCAAAAAAAAGTCATAAAATGAATCACAGAAACAAGTGTCTCAAAAGTTTGTCTGATTCAATATAATTTACTTTTGTTTATGCTTATCAACATATGTTCTTCCCCTCTAGTAAAGCAGAGAATTTACTGAAGGGGACTCTTTGCCAATACGTACTGTGGATTTGAACTGTCCCTGGAATGTGCTGATGATAATGCTGTGATTGTCCCTGATGTAGCTCTCCCAGACTTTCTCCGCCGCCTCCTCCTCTGTGTCCGCCTGAACCTCTTCCTCACGTTCCATCACATCTACCTCAGTAGACTCACTGTTCTGTAGCCCTCCATCCTCTCTATCATCCTCATTATCTGTTGATAAAATGGAATTAGCTGGACTACCCTCATGTTTTGTCTCACATTTAAACTTCTTACTGCTGTTTTCCACTAGCTGAGATTTCTTTGTCTTCACATTTTTGGACACCTGCTTGTCTGTGTTCTGTACACAGTTGTCACAGTTCTTTTTCTTTGTTTTGGATGTCATCCTCACAGAGTCTCCATCGGGGGTAGCACAAGGAGAACACCTGTCCTCAAGGAGGTGTGTCTTCATGATACTGTCACACACATCACTGTCCAAGCTGCCTTCAGCACCCAGATCTTTTCTGATATTTACTCCCTCCATCCCAAACCGTGCCAGCTTCAGATTTTGATCACTTATTTCATAGTCTTTGTTGATTTTGCTCTGAGCTTGAACTTGAAAGTTTTTCTCTGTGCATTCGAACTTCATTTTCTTTACAATACCATCTCCCTCTGCATCCATTTCACAAGCTTTCTGCATCTTATTAAACTTTTCTGCTTGAATGTTTGTATTTTTTGGTCCCTTTCTTGCAGTGTCATCCTTATTATGAGCTACTGCCACTGGTTCTACAGGAACATGCATGACTAAATCATTCTCTGCAAAAATATTCAATTCCTGTTTAGGAAACTTTTCTGAATCTGTGGCCAAATCATCCTTCTCAAAGTCCTCTAACAAGACATTGGTGTTTAAAGTCTTTGTGTCTTTTGCATAGAATTCCTCAATCTTAGGAATTCTTTGCTTCAGATTTGAAACATTGTTTAAAATTGGCTCTAGTTCATTCACATCAGAATCGGACTTTTCCAAGTCACCACTTGAGTCTGTTCTGACAACAGACTTCAGTAAAGTGGGTAGTTCTGATTGGATGACATAACTTACTGTAGCACTGTCCTCATTTAGAGGAAGTGAGGGGGATTCTGGGGAAGTACAGGTCACTGTGTCACCGTCTTCATTGTAACTTCTGGCATCGATGGAGTTATTCAGCTGGTCTTTGTTCCCGGCTATTGATGCTCTCTGTAGGTTGTTCTGAACGACCTCCTCTTCACATTTTAGTTGCTGGTGCAATGTATCCAGGAACAGAACCAAGAATTCTTGACAATCGTGCTGAAATCACAAATTTAGCAGTCAGCAGTTTATCCTATTCAACATAAAATGTTGTTCCATACCTTCATTTTTTTCCTAATTAAAATTAATACAACTATAAAGCAACATGTTAAGTATTAATTTTAATAAAACATTTGAGATTGGTTTGCCTCAGACTAGAATGAGGCAAAGTCACTGGACAAAACTTCAAGTCTTGTCATTTCAATGCCATCAATACTCTGTACACGGAGAGTAGAAAATTTATGACAGCAACATGGCAGCTCTTCAATCGAATAATGTTATCATATAACCCCTTGATTTGTTTCAGCAAACTTAACCCTATGCATGTTTTAAAGTTCTCCGATCCTCAGCCTCAAAGTATCTTTTTCATCCTAAAAATGTTATCCATCCTTCAAACTTTATAAATGAAATAAAATAAAAAGAAATTTTTTGATGGTAACCATGCATTTTACGAAGTTATTGCAATTTTTGCCACGATGAATATAATGAAATAAATAACGTATACAAGTTGAGATCAAATTAGAAAAAAAAGTTATACCGGTACAACGGTAGCTCGAACCCCTTTACCTCTAGGTAGTAGGTCTCCTTGGAGCCACTAAGCCAAGCAGTTCGTTGAGTGGCTCAGCGTAATATTAACAATTCAAGACTAATTAGATTTGTCTATATAAAAGACAGATTTATGGTACGGATAAAAAAATTCTGGATAATTTAGAGTTATCGTACATTGCTGAGGATCAGAGATCGTTAAACATTAATTTTCAGTAAAAATTTATTGCTAATAAATGTAACTATACTTAAGTATTTCAATTAAACTAAACATACTTGTCGATAGTCTTGAAATTGTATATGAAAGAGTCCTAGGGCATTCTTGAAGTCTCTGGGGTATACAATAGAGAACTGTCCACTCCAGATTTTATGGACAAGCTGGTAAAAGTATGTAGTCAGTGAGTCCTTGGTGCAGTCCTCTGAAGTAAGCTGCTCCAGGAAAAACTTCAGGAGAGGGGTGGTGGACAGCAGACATTGCAAACCTACCTCACAAAATATGGGAGATCACATGTACATTATGTATGGCATTCAACAATATTATTCCACAGAAAAATATATCAAAAGTTAAAATCACTAGTTATTTATGTACCTGCATTCATAAAACAAGTGTTTCCAAGATTATATAATCCACACTGCCCTGGTGTAGCAAATGGATCTGTAAAATATGAACTCGCATGAAAAAAATATTTACCGTATTTTACGGACGACTCGTCGATGTGGACTACAAGTCGAATTGATCATTTTAAGCCAAAAATTAAAAAAAATCCTTTGATATGTCGATTCGAACGATACGTCGATCTAATCGCTTCAAAATGGTGTATCAAACTGCAGGTAACATAATCAGTGTATGATGCAAAGGACATCCCCGATATTGCTACCAATTATTATTAATGATTAACATTTAAATAATTACGTTTATAATTATGCATGGTATTTTTAAATACCGGTAACATCTATAAAATTGCTTGCATGCAATTCCCGACATCGCGTGTTATACAAGTTGTAACAGTGTAGACTAAACTTACGTTGTCAAAAATATTTAATTCCATGTATTAAAATATTTATCCACTCTGACCACTATTCCTTGCATCAAACAAGTTATCGCCAGTGTATTCGCCATTACGTAACCAGCCACCTGTTGATTCGGCGCGTGGTCAATGTTTGTTTAACAATTTCCGGTGTCAGAAGCATGCACCTGTCTCGTGTCGGACTTCAAAGGGGGATCTCAAGCGCAGGAAGATTAGCAATTATTTTGATTCGATTTTACTTGTTTACTTTGTGTCCAGTTATGCAGTTAAATATTATTGCTTTACTTAGACACTGTTAAAAATAGATCGATCATTTGTACGACTTGATAATGACGATATACGACATACATACGTTTCTTTACAATGTTTATTCAACAACAGTCAAAGAATTGAACTATAATTAATCAGTGAAATATAAACACCCGTATAACGGTACGCTTTATATACACAGAGAGTCAATTCAATTCATGTATTCTCTCAAAACCATGAGTGAACACATATAGATCTCAGCCGTAGGGCATGATTAATAACACAATCGGTGTCAGCCTACCGTGAATAAATGCAAAAATACCTAGGATAATTATCAATTAAAAGATGAACACTAATACAACTTACACACATTTCGTAATATGTAATTAAATATCTCTTATAATTAAATATTCCTGGGACTTACCGCAATAATTTGTTCCATTCGAATTTGGTTTCAATTTTGCTGCGCAATGTTATCTTCCTACTAGTAATATATGGATACCATGTGACGATGTGTTTAAAATTACGGAACGGTAAAACTTTTAATTGATTAAAGACATGGACCATTTTTTTTAATTACTGGTATTATTATGTATACTAATGTTAACAAATGAGTGAAAACGACAATAAATAAAGATAAACATAGATTTCAACAAGGTAATATCGAATCACACAACCAATTTTAAATGATTAAAACCAAGATTTTTAATGCTATTTTTGGAAAATTTTCCGAACTCGAGCCTTAGACAAGTCGATCTGGACGATAAGTCAGGTGTTCTGCTTCAGAGAAAAAAAATATCGTCGTATCGTCCGAAAAATACGGTATTTCTCATGTTAAATCAGCAATTTATGTTTTTGTCATTGTTCTTCTATTTCAAAAAAAAAAAACTATTCTAAGAGATCTAATTCACAATTGTGTAGAGAACCCAGTTATGGTTATAAATTAGTACATTATAATAAGACTTTAAAGAATGTTACACATTTTTGGTTTGAATTATTGTTTACCTGGAACATCTTTGGAGTAGTAAGAGGCTGTTATAACAGAGCTGGGAGCCACCTCCATGGCAGATCCTGCTGCAGCGGAGGCATTCTCTTCTTCCTCTTCTGTATCAACAACATCAACACACAATTAATCTACTGTATTATTCCACAGGGTCTCTCATAATCCAACATTCAGATTTTATGTTTGAAAGGTTACCATCAAACATGATAAAAATCATTAAACCTATTGACTAATATCTGTAAATCCAAACTAGAGCTAATCCACTCTGATCGGTTTTAAGAAAACAAAACTAATGTTCCTCATAATTCATGTTCTTAAAATATTTTAATTTGTTCTTCAGTGTAAGAGTTTAGTACACTCACCAACAGAAGGAGCCAGAGTCCCTGTCTCTGTATCCTCCATTGCTGAATAGTTTCTCTTCAGCTTTCTCTTTGGCTCACATATGCACATGTAGAGTCTTCAGATTCCTTCAAAGATACATCAGATTTGTTAATGTAAGCAAGAAAAAGTCAAAAGGATATCAATCGTTATCTGTATTGCAACAAGAAAAGAAAAATACCATATCTTAGCATCAGTCAAATAAACAGTTAAATACATGAATACTTTAAACGCAGAAAGACCGGTACTTGTTCAGCATTAATCTCCGTCATCATTTCATTGATATCAATTATCAACAATGAAATTTTTACATGGGATATATGTATAGTATGGTCATTTATGAAACACTGAATTAAAAAAAATCTCAACAAAACTATTTCATATCTCAAAATCAATGAAATTCTACATCCTCATAAATATAAATTTAGCTGCTTTAGTGATGAAAGAACCTTGGAATAAATTCAAATATTTTTCATACTCATTTGTATCAGTAAATAAAATTTAGTAAAGATGTTTAGAAGACAATATAAGCATGCATATCTTTGTACATAGTTTGATAAAAAAAATCCGACTCTTCCAGTCAGCAAGCAATATTTGGGCGCTAGCTGTTTATGCAGATAGGAGAAAATAAAGGCTAGCATGCCATACGTGATTTTGTAGGTAAATCATCATAGAATCGTAGGGAGAGGGCGTAATAAATTCTGGAACTTGTGCCCAATCTCATTGTGTTTATACAATAAAAAAGATGCCTATTGGCCAAATTGCTCACCAATTCATAGTCATATTACATATTGAGCAATACATTTCTCAAGAAAATCTTTAACAATTGTTCATATACAAAAGCTACTTCAAACTTTCAACCCCTTGTGAGGCACAAGAATTGTCCAAGGTCCACAACCCTAACAATTGAGAATCAACAATATGATATCACACTTATCCAGGCCTCATCGCACACAAGGTGTCATACAGGTGCTCAAACAATAGAAATGCATGTTTTGCTTAAAACTGCTCAAAAGCAGTGAAGTTTTAACTATTTTTGTTCTTGGTTGTGTTTTCTTTAACTACACAGTACAAATATAGGATGACAGTTCCTTGCGACTTTTTGTCTTGTTTTACATATTAAAAATACAAAATATCATAACTATTTCATATCTCAATATCAAAAAATTTCCTGGTGGAACGAGTCGACTAGTAATGTCGTAATCAAATGTTTGGGTACGAGTGGACCACAGAGTTTTGGGTACACACGAATCATTTGATTACGATGTCTGTTTGGGCACAAGTCATTTTGGGTACGAGTAGACTGTAATTCCCCGAGTATGGCATGCACACTTGTCTCCTGCTATTCCTATAACTGGAAAAATGATTGCAATTCATGGAAGGGGGTACTCCACGGAATTCGAAGTTAAGATACCTTGTCAATATGTTATGGGGTAAACTTTATCACAGAAACAAGTGTTAGTGACTTGTCAAACGGACTTTCAAGCCTCTCTTTCTTCCTTCGCTCCAAAACAGTCTTGATCGTGATACTGTGTTATTTCTAAAGCTCGTTCATTGAATTCTTCGACATTTTTACTGTAAGTTAAGTTACATTGTTTCAGTCATTCAATATTGTAATAGAAAAAATGTTTACCTTCCTAAAAGGCCGATTTACCAAACTTAACACCGGAAGAAGCAATACACGTGACAATTGTAAAGTCTAAATATGATCGGATTGCATCCCGGTTGAGCTCAAGTGAATATTATATCGTGAGTCAACGTGAGTCAACAATAACAAAAGCGCATGATAGGCCATGGAATCAAAACCTCATTTCACCCTTTAAGCATTTTCTCAACCAATAAATGTCTCGCTATTGATTATCAATACCAATATATTTTACGTGAATGTTGAAATCATCGTGTAATATCATAAAAATAAATAAAATTTCATTCATTGTTTTTTGGAAGAAGGGCCCAAAAAAGAATAGAAATAGCAAAAAATGATTGCAAACAAATTATAGCATTAACTCAATAAACTGTTGCTCGTTTTTAAACAATGCTGTTTATTTGTTGTCCAGTTATGCTTCTAGGAATTATTTTTAAAATACAAGATGTTTCATAAGAACTTTTCTGAAATCCTAATCCCCTTTGGAGTTCTGCATTTTCAAACATACACAAGAGTACCCAAATCAAATATTGCTAATGATCCAAATTTCAGTATGTTGATGTTTTGTAAATTGCAAAGTGCAAGAAACAGGCCCCACGTGAAGATTCGGAATGCTCCAAAAGATTGCATCTGCCTAAAAATATTGGATTTATAGCACTTACATGTTCTGAATTGTTATCATCTGCAGCAGAAAAAAAAATTTCGAACAAGTTACGAAATATTTTAAAACAGTTATAATTTAATTCCCCTTTAAAAACAAAGCTACCTAAAGGGGCATTTTGATACGGATTTATAGCGAGATGATTATCCCAATTGGTAGTTCACACCTTCACATGCGACGGTTTGTGTTCATTACACAAGTATCGGTAGGTAACGTTTTCCAGTATCTCGCAAGCGAGAATGAGAGGAAATGGCGGGGTCTGCCCAGTAGACCGAAGATTCATTAGTCCGAAGGTCCACTAGTCCGAAGGTTCATTAATCCGAAACTCGATGATGTAACTGTTGTAAAGGTTAAAATAACTAGAAGGATCAGGTTTGATTAATCATGTTTCACCTTAACAAGTTCTTGGGGGTAAAGGAAAAAAAAAGCGACAAAAAGAGACTATAATATGATTTTTTATCTATATATAGATCTGTAATATTATTTTCGTAAACATGTATCTGTATGTATAATCTCTTTTTTCTGGTATTCAGATTTCTGCCTCTTTAATTTGACTTTGTTGTCCACGAACGTTATTTCCAGAATAGGAATGCTATGTTTTCGAACTGGAGTTTTTCGACTGGTTAATTGCTTAAAAATCGTTTGATTAAAGAGTAAGAGTGATGCAATTCTCGAAAAAAAAAACCTGGAGTCATCGAAAAGGCATCGCCTCTTTAAAATAGGATTTAAAAAATTATCCCCCACCCCATTCTCTCTCAAAACAAAATTAGAAACTCTTCTACGTTTATTTTATGATCTATTTGTAAGCACGTCAAATATTTTATCATATATACAGATGTGTTGGAGAGTTGCAATAAAAAATGTTTTAGAATAACATCTTTTTTTTTTAATTAGAATGATAATTACCGAGTATGAATAACTCTTTAATAAAAACATCAACTTATCAAATAGAAATCATGTTTTATTGAATAAAAATTGTATGTTTAAGAATAAGAATAGCAATGATTTTGAACTGAAATGACAAACGTTTAATGATGGAACGTTTTACACCTCATATCTGAAATACCTATTCAGTGCGAAACAAAATCATACTGAAACAAACCCTAATGGATTAACGTTTATTTATCTCATGCAAAAGAAGGGGGTATGGGAGTTGTAATGCTTTAACAATCACTTAGAAATAAAAATTAAGTAGGGGTCAGGAAGTTTTTATTTAGAAGTTCGCTGTAAAATTTACGATAACTGGAAATGCACAAACAGAATGACATGCAGATGAGAGAACAAATAGAGCTAAATTAATATTCTCCGCTAAGTGTAAAACAGGAATAATATATAGCATTGAAGCAAAACGAATCCTAATGAATCTACATGAACTCAAGTCGAAAAAATAAATAATGTTTAAAGGAAATAAAAAACACAAATAAAAATGTACAACTATTTTGAAGGGATTTTGAAGGGGAAAATATTCATTGTATTTTAGAAGTAGCATGCAAGGTTTGTTTATCTTTAATTAGAAAATACAGATTTTGAAGGGGGTGGGGGGGGGGGGGGGGTTAAAACGTAGTATCCATACATGTAATGCATTTGTACTAATGAACCTTCGGACTACTGGACCGTGAAATCATGCCATTTAGCGAGAAATTCAACATACTGTACAAATTTTCATATTCCGTGAATTTTGGTGTCCCGCCGGTATACCGTGAATGGGATCGAAAAACGGTACATTTTGCGTACCGCCGGTACATATCACATGTATGTCTGCTGACCTCAGTGTAATAAGATGGTATTGTGATGTACCTCCTATGCTAGTTTAATTAGTTAATGTTTTATGTCTAGGGTATTTGAGCAAGTCAGTCCTCCATTATTTCTTTAATCAACTTTTAATATACTGGATTCACATTTACCTTGTGAATCTTTAAGAACCAATGTACCAATAAGTTGTTTGAAAAAATAAACTTGGTATAAATATAAAGTAAATAACTAAATGTACTATCAAAACAAAGTTAGCATCATTCCAGAGAAGATATATTTATTGTATCAATCAAAATACATGAATCAGGAAGACCCAAATACGTACATGTTCAAATTATGTTAAAAATCAGCATATGACTGATTTGGGATCAACTGTTCCTTACATACAGGTACATGTATATAAAACTGCCTGTGAACTGCCCTTTCACAGTAGATAAATAACACCACATACTTACTATAACTGCCAACAAAATTCCCCTATATCAAAAAAACAAAATCAAAACTAATGAACTTAAATCATATACACTGAGCAAGCATTACAAAATTGTACATTGATATTTTGGCATTTCTACTGCCCCCCCCCCCCCCCCCTCAAAAAAAAAAAAAATTAAAAAAGTCTGTGATCAAATGCTCACTAGAAATATCCCCACTATAATGCATGAATAAGCAGGAAGTTGAAGTCAGATTCATACAAAAATAAATTCCACCATATTGCATGCTAAAACAAAGAGTGTGCCCCTTATTCATACATAAATTCCATCAACATCATTCATCCCTATTGCATGTACATACATTTTAGCACATGTATGTTCTATCCTCATCAACCATACTCACTCACAATATTACATATCTCCAGGAACATGAAATCCATACACAAAATTATTTGTAAAATTCAAATCATATTTCCATGATATAGCAACTGCATAAAATAAAAATGAAACCAATTGTTATATAAAAAGTATTTACACATGGATATAACATTAATATTCTGCCCCCAAGTTTTGAATCCTTTTCATAGAATAACAGTTAAAGAAATTCAATTGAAAATGTCCTGGGGTTTTTTCTTTTAGGCCAAAGAAAATGACTAGAGATTAAGATTATACTTAGCCAGTAAACATAACGGCGGCTAACACTTCTTATGCAAGATAACCCCCATTATATTTTAATGAAATCATAGCATTAAGAAAATGTATGAAGATCATTAAAACTAAATGTGTGCTAGTTAAGAAATGTACATGCCTGTAATACAGAACTGTTACATCCACTTGATAACATTTGTGATTATGTAAATAATATTAGACCTTGACATTATGTGAACACAATTAACTTAACCATCTTCGTTTTCAACATCTTGAAAATAAGTCAAGATATCTGACAATAACAGTAATTGTTTAACAATAGGTTGACATGAGAGATCTGAAAAAGAACTTCCTTTTGTGGACGGAGAGATAAATTTCGGTTTTTAATTCTGTTGAGAATGTCATCCATGATATTTTATCCAGGAATAAACAAGATTCAGAGAAAGGAAACAGAGATTTGTGAATTTGTTAAATATCTAATCTACACTCATGTTGCTAAACAAGACCATGCTTTTCCTTATATCGCTGCCTAGCAGTTTCCAGCATTATTTCTTTGCGCTCTTCCAGAGAAAGCATACGATTTGAAGCAACTCTGTGGAATGTGGTATCACCGTACTTCTGTTGTGATGGCTGAAATTAAATCACACCAGATCAAAACAATTTTCATGGTAACACAAAGGAAGATTTCTAAAGTATAGTTTTTCTAGATCCAATTAGACAGAATATAACTCATTATTTATTTAATTTTATGATATTGATACATGTAGCATTGCTGTTTAAGTATTTCAGTTTAAACACAGCTTTTTTATAGAAAGCAATTTTGGAGTGTTTCAATAAATATTAATCTATATCTTAAATTCATCAGATGCAGCTCAATCCCTCCATTATTTTTCTTTCATTAGACAAAATCTGTGTAATGTAAAATTAGCTTTAGATTAATAGGTGGCAATTTTATCTACATTTATATTCATTGTTCGCATTTTGAAATGAAAGAAAATGAGAGGAGGCTAATACATTACTTGAAAAATGACTGGCAAGGTATGCAAATCAAATATGGCATAACTGCCAGAATAAATTTCCTGAGAATTTTCATGTATACATGTACATAATATGCCCTATTAACTTTAGCATATTTTAATCCCCCTCCTATTTCCAATTTCCATTGGAGAGGGGGTTCAAAATATTATGGCTGCGATATTTTGAACCTCCCTCTAATTTTCAGTGCTATTGGAGATGAGGTTCAAAATATTATGGCCGCGATATATTGAACCCCCCTCTTATTTCCAATTCCCATTAGAGAGGGGGTTCAAAATATTATGGCCGCGATATTTTGAACCCCCCTCTATTTTTCAGTGCTATTGGTGCGGGGGTTCAAAATATCGCAGCCATAGTATTTTGAACCCCCTCTCCAATAGCAATGAAAAATAGGGGGGGGGGGGGGGGGGGGTCAAAATATCGCGGCCATAATATTTTGTACCCCCTCTCCAATGGATATTGGAAATAGGAGGGGGGTTCAATATATCGCGGTCATTATATTTTGAACCCCCTCTCCAATACCAAAGAAAATTAGAAGGGGGTTCAAAATATTGCGGCCATAATATTTTGAACCCGGGGTTCAATATTTTATTGGGGGGAGGGGGGGTTCAATATATCGCAGCGATAATTTGAACCCCGGTTCAATATATCGCGGGGTTCAAAATATTATATGACACCGGAATAACAGAACTGGGTAACACTATACAGTGTATATCCAATGACAGACTGATAACTTTAGTTGGATAAATTTTTAAACATAGTACATAGATGCCAAGGATGATTTTAAACATTTATTCCATGCCATAAAATAATCAGACTGAATACCGGGGTATATGTCACATGACATAATATTGATGCAGGTAGTACTTACTGCTATATCTAAGTTGATTTTCTTTCTGATGTCCATTAAATTGTCCTTGGATTGTTCAGTTTTCTCCGTTTCTGATGGGACTTTACCCTCCAGTATGTTTGTTATGGTCAGGTCCACTTCTCGCGTTTTCTCTGTCAAATCAAATTACAGATTATCATTCACAAAAAAAAATCACATCTCCATTCACCATTAAATCTAAACTTTGTAAATATGTTGTTGGTCATCTTTTCTGGTCAAATTTATTTACTTTGTAAATATGGATGAAACATGCTGTCTTAAATCATGCTTAATTACAAGCAAATTTATTATCTAATACCCAGGTACATAGTTTTGTTTGGCAGGAGCTGGCCTACCTAGATCCTTCAGGATGGCAGGAGCAGGTATGTCTGGTAGGACATCCTGTACCTGTTGAACCATCCTCTGTAGCTCTGGGTCAGAGATGTTTCTGTTTGAAGGAAGTGATCCTGTTGACCTTTGCATTGCTTTTCCTAAAAGGCAAATACATGAAGAAACAATAGAAAACTGACATGTTATATCATAATATTGTAACAGCAATGCCGGTGTGGCTGATGAGGTTTGTTCAAGAGAAAAGTCACAAAAACTGTCCCTCTTAAAAAGAACATCGAAGACACCTGTGGTACTCCTAAATTCCTAGCTATGATCAGGTATTTAGATGGTGCATTCTGTTCTTTATGTACATTAATACCTGTATCTGGTCTAACAAAACCTTGTTTTTTCTGACAGAACCTTGTCCGTTCTGACAGAACCTTTCTCTGTGTCAGACCGAATGTCTGACAGTAATAAATTTTTTCTTTCGACAACTCTGATGATAAATGGATATCATAATCATGTAATCAGTTTATCTCTAATATATATGGGAGTAGAGAAGAAGATTTTATAAGATTTAATACATTTTAACTAAATGGCAAAAATTTTTCTGGTTCGTGGGGACGTAATTTCGTTGGTAGCGTAATCAGGGTAATTGTAATAAATATTAAACAAATACTTGAATATATGTTTGTGGGGATGTAAATTCACGGGCAAGCGTTACCCATGAAAGCCATGAACATTGGTTCCCCACGAACAAAGATGATTCCACAGTATATGACCATATTTGGCCTGCCCAAGGACCTGAACACTAATACCGATACCCCATATCTTGCCTGTTACAGTCAAAATTCGCTAGTCAACCTTTGCAAAACACATTTATTTTAGCATGTTGATAAACTCACTCTACTCATCTTAAACTAGATTTTGAACATTAAAATTTATATTGTAACTCTCATAATAATTACAGTAAAATTATGCTTTTTATGATTCTTAATACTCTGTTTCTGTACTAATCAACATGTCCAGCACCGATATATATATATATACATATATACGGTAGAACACTATAGTACCCACTCTGCTCTTCCTGTCTGCGAGCCTGCTCCTCCTCCTCCAATCTCTTCACAAGCTCTTGCTTATCGGACCAGGTGAACTCAGTCAGAGGGACACACAGAGAGTCGGCCATGTTCTTCCTGACCCTCTCAGCAAACTCTTCTACACTCTCTCCCTCCTTACATTCTTCCTCGGGTAGCAATCTGCATAAGTTAATAGTAATCCATTCAATCTAATCTTTTGTAATTTTCTTTACTTCCAAGGGGCATCCATTTACCGTAGCCTGATTTATCATAGTTTACAGTATAAGATAGGGGTTTACATTGAATATTATCAGATTTTACCAGCCAGATATTTTTATTGAATACTCATTGAAAAAAATTAAACTAGAGCTCAATGGAGAACACAAATATTACACCCATCACTTATTCAAGTCTTCAACTTTACAATTTTTTACATTCTTGCACTGCAGTACAAAGATATTGGGTACATGTATTGTTATTTATGTGTAACTTAATAACTGATATTCCTAGACGCTTACTTTTTGTTTATTCAAACATCATCCATTCAAACGTTATCCATCTTTTACGACAAAAAATGCCACTTACTTGACTTTGTAAATTGTGTATGGTACAAATAGACTCCAGAGGAAGTCCTGATAGATACTGCTAGTGAGAGTGGTCTGCAATGAAAACATTTCTAACAAGAATGACTGGTTGTGTTCACAGCCATTGAATACTACATTTCAATTTACATGTGTCCAATGCAACATATATACTTTAAACTTCTTAAGTCTAAAAACACTTTTATTATTAAATGGATCATATGGCAACTACTTACCACAGCCATTGTCATTGGCCATCGAGTTGCTTGTAATGCTACCTTGAAATAGGAAAAGCATGTACATAGTATGTAGAATTTCTATAGGAATGATTTCCCCATTATACTTTTGTAAAATTGTGAATCAGTAAGACAACTGCTAGGTTATTGAATATAGTCTGTCCCAAGTTATTGTTTACCTCACATTTTGACGATTTTTAATAAAAATACACAAACCATAAGACAAATATTGAAAACTCCCCAATAAATCTGATTGAATAAACATTCTTGTCAGACAGTGTTTTGTAACCTGAGTTTATTACCAAATGATTTCTACAGGTTGATCTGTTGTATTAGAATATGTGTCTATTCTGAATTTAAATACTGTATAATTCATGAAAATGTCCTATATTAATCAGGGTAAAATCACTTACTGGCTGAACTTTTCCAAGACTAAAAGGAAAAGACCTGAAAAAGTATATGAAACATCTTTTAGAATAAAACAAAAAACTATTTAATTAAGGAATGAATTCAATATCTATTAGTTTTATACGATATAAAATGGTTTGGGGCAGTTTATGCATTATAAACCGCAAAGCGAAGTGGTTTATAAAGCGTAAACTGCCCCAAGCCATTTAAACTAATAAATATTGAATTCATTCTTTATAATTTAATTTTTTGCTATCAATTGTTGATAAAAACAGTCATTTGACCTCTAAAATGACATCAAGTTGTACAAAATTCAAACGTAACGTCAGGCGGATTGATACGTTTTTTGACGTTAGTCTTACTATGATGTAGGAAACATTCTTTATAAGATATAGATATAGAATAATTTTTTAGCCAATCAGCGTGTTACAACCAGAATTAAATCATTCATAAATAAAGGAAACAGAAATATGAATCAGTGATAATAACTAATTAATACAGTAAAAAGAATACGAGTAACATCTGCCAAAGCTGTTCAGATAAACCGTAAAGAATTAGGTTTATAAATCAAAAATGGCAGATTGGATGAAAAAAAGTAAAGAAGCCTAGATGTACATTGTACATACATAAACTTCAGAAGCCCTGCTCCATTAGTTGTGGCCTTTTCTGGGTGAAGAAGCACTGGAAACTTTGACTCTGAAATTACATGTCAATGAAAGTATTAACAGTAAAAAAACTCATATTAAGGTTCAGCTCATTCAGAATTTTTGATACACGAATCTAAATCTAAATCTATAGTGAAGATTTCAAATTGGTGTGTACCTCTGACAAACTTTCTGACATTATCCTCCAACACGTCAGCACCTTTGGAAGAACCAAAGTCTTTGAAGCCAGTCAACCATTGCATAAAAGAGGAGAGGCCCACAATGTCGGGCTAAAGGAAGAAAAATGAGGAAACAAAGATATTACAAAGCGTCAAAACATAAGAAAAAATCACAAGATCATTTAAAAACTTGACCTCTATTATCTCCCTTACTTACTATGGTACTTCATACAAGTAGTATGTTTAATATATCAATAAGAATAAATTTTCAGTATGTGAGAAATATATGTAATAATATGTTGTCAGCTATGTATGTATGTCAGTAATATATTTTGATGTTTTTAATTTTTCCACATTGTATCTCTTTCATATAAACTTTGAACTCATTTAGAATTTAAGGTTATGATGCATAGACATTTTTTTAAATACAGAAAACAACTCAGATTGAAAACTATAAACGTAATCACCCCTCCAGTTTTTCATGTGGGACACAGATTTGAATGTGGCTCCACACAAGGGGAACCATTACACTGGCTCAACCCCTGATGGAGCCCCCACAGACCACAGTCCCACGTCACCCTGAAAACACTGGGTCAACTGAGTAAGGAATCATCACTGAAGTTCTCATGATATTACTTTGTACATCTACATGTATTCTCAAACTACTTTTCAAATCTACAACATTTAAGAATGCCAGAATCTTTTATACAGATAGTGATTCACACCGAGTTACCATTAAAGAAGTGTTTATATACATGTAAGTCACATCCAAGACAAAGGCTTCTACTAACAAAATTACAACCCAAGTTTAATTTGGCATATTATGATTAGAATATTAATAATAGCTAGTTCTTTCTCAAGGGAATTTCTGAAAAATCAGTACAATCTTAGATGTTTTGACATTACTTCATCCCAATATGCATATGTACATGTATAGACATCATTGACGACTGCCAAAGAAATTTCAAAACACTTCAAAGTAACATCAATATAGGATATAATATACCTCAATTTATTTGTCACTTTATAACTAATTACCGGTATCATGATTATCTGCATCACCTATCATAATTAAATCCATTAATTCTCTCTCTCTCCTCTCTCTCTCTCTCTCTCTCTCTCGTTTCAATTCACGAGTGGTAATGTCTCAACTCCGCCTTCTATGATCTGACTGGACAAGCGTCAGTCAAAACATTATGTTGAAACTTTTCTGGAGTTAACGCCTATTTAAAGCTTCTACATAGTTCACTTTAATTGAAAAGCATTGTCGTATTGTGATGTTTACTATCTTACTTCAAAAGCCCATATCATATTCTAGTGCAATGAAAACAAATTCAGATTAAGAGCATTTGTTTTTGAACATTATTTCATACTTTTATATTCTGGACAAGGAACAACTCAGATTGAAAACTATAAGTGTATAATCACCCCTCCAATTTTTCATGTGGGACACGGATCTGAATGTGGCTCCACACAAGGGGAACCATTACACTGGCTCGACCCCTGATGGAGCCTCCACAGACCACAGTCCCACGTCACCCTGAAAAACTGGGTCAACTGAGTAAGGAATCATCACTGAAGTTCCTGTCATGTAGCGGAGATAATCTAATTTACCTTAGTGAGACAAAAAGGTTATAAAAGGTCATCAATCCTTTACACAGTACAATAGAATTGGTATCTGGAAGGTTCATTTATATATCCTACGCTTACAGTGGTTTTGAAGACTAGAGGATTTAGTGTTCACTGCAATTTTGAGGGTTTCTCATCCAAAGGCTTACCATCATCATTTCAATTTTGACATATATTTTATTCAAACAAATGTACAAATCAAACCTAGACTTACCGTAATGTTTGCAATGATGAAATCAATGATCATGTGATCTAAATTTGACACATGGTTGGACACAATCACTTTGGCATCTTTGTCTTTTCTTCCATCTTCTTGAATGATAACTTGGATTCCAATAACTCCAAATATTGTTTTTAAAATGAAGCTGTAAAAAAAAATAGATTTACCTTAAATCTGTTCATCTCCACTGTGAGGTTCTATCAGACTATCACTAAGTAATAAAATCAACCAAGCTTTCAATTTCAGAGTATGGTTTCCTCATTGCAGAAGAGGATTAAAGCAATACCTTGATGTTTTAGTGTAATGTGTCACACATTTGACACTGATTGTTAAATATGAATGATAGTAAACAAATTAACAGTGCTCAATACTAAAAATAATATATTTCTTTTAAATCAGCTTTTCTACACTTCTTAATTCCCCATCCTGCTATTACGACTACCAGTACTATCATGTGAAAACAATAACAATCAATATAAATTTGTGGTAAACCCGTGTTAAGAGTTAGTGTTTTTGAGATACATGTATCAATAATTAAGGAAAATAAATGTCAGTTTCTTATGTCAGATGCTAGGAATTGAAAAATGAAAATACAGAGAAAGTTAGGGGGTAGGACTTAAAAGGGCATGGTCACAATACTGGTCAAATTTTTTGTTTCTATTTTTATGGTTTACAGATGATTTTTGATTAGCAATGCATTTCAAATGATCAACCAAAATTTGAGTGTCAGTCATAGGATTATAAGCAAGATACAGAGCTCACAATTCTTTGTTATGTAAACAAGGCTCGTGCCACATTTTTGTTTACATTGGATTTTTATTTACCAAGTTGTTTTGAACATAAATGTAATTGAACATTTTGATCATAAATAAACAGTTCCTAGAGATTGTCACATTTGTGTTAGGTCTTAACATGGAATTTTTTTTTAACATTCAAATTGTAAACAAAAACTTGACCTGAGATTTGTTTTCATAACAAAGAATTATGAACTCTGTATCTCACTTATAACTTGACGACTGACACTCAAATTTTGATTGACTATTAGAAATGCCTTACTGAAGCATTATAAACATTAAAAACAGAAAAATAAATTTTGACCAAAATCGTGACCATGCCTCTTTAAGAGCAAGACAAACTATGAACTAACCAACCTGGTGAACAGTAAAACCTTTGAAAATGTTAATCAGGCTGAAAAATAATATAGCCAACTTATGAATGAAAAACACTTCTAGGCCTTATTTGGTAGTTTCCGGGGACGTACAGTAAAACATGCTTATAGCGAAGTTCTAGGGATGGCCGATTTTACTTCATCATAAGTGTAATTCATTATATCATCAAGTTTACAACATGTAATGAAGTCACTGGGTTTTACTGTATTTCCTTAAATCTTACACACAAGTTTAACAAAATAAAATTCAGCATGAGAGTAGACATTATTCTGCGACATGCTTGATGTGAATAAATCTGTAGTTGTGATAGTTTCTACTTTTGCATCATTCAACTGGTAATCTTTGGCTCAGCTTGATATTTGGACTGAGGCCTTCCCCAATCTTGGAACAGTCTTCATAATTCACACCAAGAAAATTCTCTTTACACTTCAGTTGTTCGTCCAGGATAAAATCTTCATATCCGTTTGTCTTCCTGCTTCAGTTTACTAATTATTTATCTAAAATATGTCTGCTCTGCTTTTCTTATTTTTATGTAAATATGTGATTTCATGTTCATTTTCACTCATCATCCTTGGGAAGCTTGATGATGGCACACTAATAATCATGGTATAATGTAATTAAAAGATTTCAAATGACTCTGCAGGAACTCTTTTGCTAAAAAGATGGCACAAACATTGAAGGTTTAAATTATATTTGAACAAGCAAATTATTAAAATGCACATTTAATGGTAAAAATTTATTAGAAGTATTTTCAAGCTGCCAAATTAAAGTATAATTTCCAGACGTAAATTTTAATCAACTGTCCTGGTGATAGTTTACGTCCAAATATCAAGCAGAGACAAATCTCATGGATCCGAGATGATCCATGAACTGGGTTATTAAGCTTTGATCTACTTTACCTTGTTGCAGCAGATTTTGGCAATAAACATGTAACCAGTAGAGCATGGAGTGTAATGAAGAGTCTGATGATCACAAGAGCTACGCCAAATGGAAAATAAAAAGCTGTCATCAACTTTGTTCTGCTGTCAGGAATTCTGTAGACAAAAAAAAAATGAAGTGAACATATGTACTTTTTGAAAGTACACTTACTTCTCCGTGTTTGAATTGAGTACATATCAATCAGCCATGCTCATAGAAGTGAGAGTTTCCCAATTCCCATAGAAGGTAACAGTTGGGCTAACTGTTGTTAGTTGTTGTACAGTTTGAGAACAAACACGTGTATTATTCTAAAATCGTGTTTTTTCGTTGCAGTACCTGTTAATGTTGAATAGAGATTCCATTTCAACTCATAAATAAATTCAGAAAAACAATAAAACCAAGGAATGCTGTGACACTTCTCTACATCTTCGTGGGGGCAGACATCTTTCTTTTAACGTGCATGATGGGAGAAGTTCCGAATCGTAATTGGTTTCTATTTTTCTGTCCTCCTTTCAATATCCGGTTTTTAGCGCGCCTTTTTTGACAAGAAATTGAAGAAAGTAGCATATGAATTATATTGAAAAGGTACTTTTTGCCTGCAGTGTCAAAATTAACTCAAATGAAAAAAAATTCTTTTATGGTTTTTCTTATTTTAGCATTTTACAGCCTATAATTATAACCCTGTATAGATGAAATCTGAGACAAAATTATGTAAACATGGTAAATACAGTGTTGCATGATGGTTTTTATTTTGTTTATAGTGATCAAAATAGATGATTGAATTGCTGGAGTGTTCAGTAAGCTTAAAACATATTTATTTCAGTCTTAATATACAAAGTAAAAATGGAAAGTCTGATTGACGAAGCAGAGGATGGGAATGTGAGCAAGGTTGCTGAATTGCTTTCCAGCATAAAAGATGAAGAGGTATGTCTGACATGATATAATTGCATAAGGGTCATAATACTATATTACTTACGGGATAATTGCAAGTCTTGATGATATCTCAAGGAATGTGATTTTGTAGGTCAATTAAAAAAAGATTTATCGATACTAAAAACCATCTTACAATTATTCTAGAGCTGTTATTTGTATCCTTGATCTGATCATAATTAAGATGAAGATTTTAATTAAATTCACCGACCCATTTTTGCCCCATTTCCGAGATTATGTAAAAATAAATGTTTGTTTTCTTTATATCTAAATTATTTTACAACATACATGTATGATTAAAAATTCATCCAAAAGCAATTCCTTTTAACATGATCAAGGTAATAATCTAAATAAATTGAAAATGATATAATTTACTGGAATTGAATGGTGTTCTAAAAACTTGTCAAGGCTTGCGTGATAATTTGGGAAGTAAACATGACGAAAGTAGAAATTGCCTTTCCTGTTAGTACATGTATATATATGTTCCTGATTGAATTTAAAAAAGATCTCAGTTTTGTGATCTAAACACAAACTCAATATGATATGATTTTTCCAGATCATTGATGTTATACAGAAAAGATTATGCAGAGAAAAAGGAGATGCTGTAACTGCTTTGAGGACTGTATTGCAAGGTTGGTAATTTTTAAAATGGCAAATTAAAGGGATTGCTGTTGGAGCTATAAAATGATAAATGCTTACAAGGAAGTTAAAGCTATACCTATCTTTACATTTTTCTTGAGAGCATCCCAAAGCTTCCTAGTTGTCCTTCATTAAATAGTTCATTAAATGCGTGAAGAATTGTTTTCTTCACGAAAATCAGAGCTTTTTTCACACACCCTTCCTTTGTTGTGAACAAAAATAAGAATTGTGATGTCACAAAGAAAGGATCTATATAGACTATAGTACAATATATGTTACAGGTATCTTGCCTTTTCAATGTAAATCTACCCTTTGGCTGATGCATTAATGACAGTTTGTAAATTCTTTCATAATACAGAAATAGACAATTTTCCTGCAATGTTTTCTCAAACACTAGCAATGTAAGAACATTTGTATTAAGTTATGAAAAGTTCAGAAGTTTCATGGACAAAGATATTATTATAAATGCTTGCTTTTCTTATTTCAGCTGCAGCGAGTGCTTCAGAAAAGAGAAAGATCTGCACTGCACTGTATAAGAGATGTATAGAGATCCTGGAAAAAAATGAACTGTCAAGTAAACTGGCTTCTAATCTCACAGGGATGCTGCTTCTTGAGGTATTGAAAAGTATACAAATTGTTGGAGACTGTTAAAGAGGGTTAACAATTTCTTTAAGGCAGCAAAATTGCCAATGATAGATATAGTCTTTAAATTGCATTGATGCAGTCTTATTAAGTGGACTGGGTGGTCGTGGTCATTTTGAGACAATATTTACTTCCTTCAGACAAAGAGCTTTGTATATATAGATATAGGAAAATATTCAAATTTTAAAGCTAAAATATTTGGATTTTTTCTTTTTTAAATAATAGTTTATGGTGTTAAATATCATGCTTAAAATTTTAAGGCAATTCTGATGGGTAATTTGTTGACCATCAAGCCTCCTTAATTTATTTTGAAAAACTATTTAAAAGATAAGGAAATTAGATCACTTTTAGAGTATTTTGCTGGATATACTTTAGACCTGTATATGTTAAGATTTTATTCAATATATATAATTTTTGTGAAAAGGTGATCAAAAGATTGATTTGTACATGAAAACATCACCTTCACACAAACTTTATTTTAACTTTTAGATAAAAATGTCTTTATTTTGCAGACAGACTTGCTTCAAAACAGTGCCCTGGCAGAAATCTCTTCCTTGTTTATAGACATGGTTAAAAGTGGATCCATTCAATGTGGAAAGTAATTAATCCGCAAAGAATTTGTTATTCCTTCTTTCTTGCACATTGATATTAGAGGTGTTGTATTATGTTGAACTACTGTTTTGTGTTTAAAACCTTTTCCCAGACTTCTTCTTTATACCAACTCTTCTGATTTGATTTATTTTTATTTGTTGGATACTGTTTTTTTTTACAAGGGGTCTAGCTCTATTGCCCAAGATCCTGTCCGTCATAGCCTTGGAGGAAACAGTATCATACGGCGAGAGTAGTTTAAATGGAGAGAAGTACAAAAGTCATGTTATCAATAGCCTCTGCTCTTGCAAGTATGTACAAATTTTATATCAATATGAATTGAAAAATTAAAAAGAATAGATAAAGATGAGTTTCCTTCATTTGCTCTTGTGAATGGTGAAATAAAAAGAATTGTGAGCTCTGTATCTCACTTAAATGACTAATGCTCAAATTTTGGTTGACTATTAGAAATGCCTGACTGAAGCAATATAAACATTAAACACAGAAAAATAAATTTTGACCAAAATCGTGACCATGCCCCTTTAGTGTAATTTTGTAATGTCTCGTAGATGGAATTCCCAAAGTGTTTTGCACCTAGCTGGGATGTTTAAGGACATTGTTCTAACCAATGAAGAACTCCGATTTGTTCTGGAGAAGATTATAAGGATGATGAAAGAGTTAGAACTGACAGACTTGCCCTCCCTTGTGTATCAACTCCTACTTCTGTCCACAAAGGTCAGGAATTGTGACTTGTTGTTTTAACAATAGTATTTTTATTTTGTAAATAATCAGATGTCTGACTGTATCTCTGTTTTGTGAAGAAATACAATACTAAAACTGTTTTACAATAGGTACCTATATATACAGGTACCTGCGAGTCAAAGGTTCTTAAATTTTATATTATAGCTATCAATTGCAGGGTCACAAAAAACTGGTGATTGATGGTGTCACAAAATATTTCATAGAGCAAGATGCTAGACACAAAGACCATGACCCAAATGAATTCAGGTTTGACTAATACATGTTATTAGAAATTCCACTGACACTAATTAGTCCATAATAATGTATTATCTTTTCTGTAAGTCATAGACCCTGTTACAGGAGATGGTATAATATATTGGGTCTCAATATCTCAGTGGTTAGAGCGCTGGCATGGTACGCCAGAAGCCCTGGATTCAAGTCCAGGTTGACTTTTCACCGCCTGTTACATGTACATATGGTTTACCATATAATTGTTAAAAAATTTTCAGTTATGTTTATTTATCAGACCATCTTAAATAAACCAGGTTATATTCATGAAAAATAATCTTATTATCAGACTTTTCACTGCATTATTTTTAGTGAAGACCTACTGGAGGGAGATAATGCTAGCATTGAGACCCTGAGACAGACAGAGGGCACAATTATATTACACATTAATTTTGCTATTAGTATGGATCAGGAACTAGGCAGAGAGTTCATCAAGTTTATCAAGGTTGGCAACAACAGTCTCAGCTGTTCACCATATTTTCATGTACTTGTATTTACCAAAATTCCAATACATATTAACTGTACATATAAAATTTGATCCAGAAACTTTTCCATTATACATAGTCAATATTTTTTAGTTATTGAATTAGCTACTCTGAATGTTCATAATTTTCTAGTAATCCTACCTTTACCTGTATATAGAAATCATTGAATATTTAGTCGATATGACATTTGCCTTGTTCCTCAGAAAGTTAATTGTGTATTTAGGGTAACCAGTCGGACACCTCCAAGGTTCTGGCTCCCTTTGTTCTGGCTCTGTCCCTCTCACTCTCCAGGATCCACAGGTTTGAAGGCCAGGTAAGAAATCTGGTCAATTCAGGGCCATCATGTTTCAAATTTATGTTTTATTTACATCAACAAGTAAACTTCAATAAGCTGTGTGTAAAATTACTTTGTTCTTCCATGTACATGTATGATTTGCTTTTTCTCCAGATATTTGATTTGTTGAAAGCAACTATTATAAAAAGTTTCAAGGACAGTGACAAACAGAGACAGTCTAACTGGGTGCGGGAGGTCGTTCCTGATATCTGTGAAGTACAGGACTATGTTCTTTCTACAATACAGAACAGGTAGATACTTAGGATTGAAAAAAATGAAGAAAATTTTCTTACTAATTTTTGATAAATTATCTTTTTGACTGATTATGACTCACAAGGATAAGCTTCATCAGCACAATGTACTTTAATTTCTAGATACTGTATTCAGAAGAAATGATATAAAACACTAATTTTGTCTTCTTGTAAACCATGGCTGTTTAATCGTTCCAGTAAACATGGTTGGGACCACGTGGTACAAGGCTTGGTTCAGCTTGGGTTTGGATTAATGGATGCCTATGGTCCTAAAGGAGCCTTTGGGCGAATAGAGACGGGGAGCATTCAGACCGGTCCCTCCCATGAAGCCTGTCAGCTCGGGAGCAAGATACTCCTCCACACATTCAAAGTGAGGATGCTCTTTGGTGATGGTAGTTCTTACATTTTAACATCAGTCAATTCATAATGCGTACACTTGAACTGGTACCGGTATCTTTAGCCTTCATATCTCGGATACAATGGATAAGTCAAAGAGAGAAGTCCCAACCATGTTTCTGTACTGACATTAACCATGATATCTCTTACATAGGCTCATGATATGGTGAAAGCTGAAATTCTGGAGCAGATTTTCAACAGAGTTGTAACCAAAGCAACTGCACCAGTCAGCCATTATCTAGGTACTGTTGATATAGTGTATACAGGGAATTTTCGCCCCCATTTTATTTTAGCCCCTTTGTCAGTTGTCATATTCAAAACAATATTGAAATTACCATGTTAATTAGATAGAGTTACTATCATAAACTGTGTCTGTGTGAATTCAATAAAGGTTGAAACCATTTGCAACAGTACATTAATTCTTCTGTTTAATTTGATAGACATCAAGTTGAATGCATCCAAAGACAACAACCATTTTTTATTGAGAAGATTTACATGTCCTAGCTAATAGTTTCAAATTCAGTCAATTAAATTCTATTGTAAAGATTTTTTTCCTACAGAGCTCCTATCTAGCACAGTAATGGCAGCCCCTCAGAGACTGCTTGAATCATCCACCAAAGTCCGGGAGATGTTTGATTACCTAGCTCTCCTCACTCCGCTGGCGGCGGAGGGGTTACTGAGGGCCATTCACCCTCTACTTAAGCTCAGCATGTCTCTGAGAGACTCTCTTATTCTTGTCCTTAGGAAAGCCATGTTCTCAAGGTATATTGCAATTTCTAAATATAAACCATTGAGAAATATATGATTCAACCTTGGTTCATGTAAGAAATTTACTTTAACTTGTTATTTTATAATTCTCAGGCAGTTGGATTCCAGAAAGATAGGAGTCTTTGGGTTTTTAATGATTTTGAAAAATTTCCGCATCCTTGGTGGACTGCCTTCAAGCCAGGCCAGCCAACCTTTCTCATCCAGCCAGGTAAGTCTTTTTCTTTTACCTTTGCCCGGATACCATATTTTACACACCTTTATGATTACACTTTCTTGTCCATATTTTATGATTCAAAGAATGTAATTCATTCTGTATTTTGTTTTCACTGAAAATATCTGCTTTTGCACTCAATTTTGCACTCAATTTCTATCATTCATGATCTATCAGATGGAGAAAATCAGAAAACTCTCTGAGGTTGGTCAAATGCAGCTCATGCCAATATGATTTTAAGCAACAGTTGAAGTAGATACTGATACATGTACAGCAAACATAGTTGAAGAATGCATTTTAGTTTCATTTTTTCCACTTACTGCTGGATAGATGCATGTCTAGTTCCATACGTGTTCACCACAGAGTTATAAAACAACAGTATCTTCTCCCACATTTTATTCTAAGCATGATCTGATATATGTATTTAATCCAAGTTATTTTGTAGCTATACTTGCAGAGTTTTTAAATACATTTTCTTTTCACTAAAAGAAAATATTTATTTGTTTAATTTTGTTTCAATAACGCATGCTCTATTGTTCATTTGTTATGCATGCTACAGTAAGGGCACATTTTGTATTAGTTTATTTTTTCTTTTCAAACAATTGATGTGGTAAATATAGTATATGATAATTGAAATCTGCAGACAATGTACAAAACATGAATCCAGTGCTACTATACAATAAAGTGAAAGGGTCCAATGAGGAATGTTTCATATAATGGTATTTTGATATTTATTAAATGCCTTACAAATTGTATCACAGTTGCCCATAAACAGGGTTGAACTTGACGGACAGATGTATCAGAAGTGTTCTTTTGCATGTATTAAATTAACAGTGTTTTACTCTATAGGTTCAAGTTGATGTTCATGCCCGGTACAACCCTGCCAGCAATGAGGCTTTGTGTTTAGAAATTATGGGAAACCTTCGAAGAGTCCTGACTCAGCAAGCTGACGTTAGACTTATGTTTTATCAGGTAACAGAAATAACAGAAGATGAATGAAAATCTGAATTGCGGTGCATTTACTTTGTTGGTACTAAAAAAAAATAGCAATTGCAAATTCTTTTCTATAGGGAATTTATGAAGCCTTGTGTAAGAATACACAGATCATGGGCTCTGTCCTTGAGATTCTACTATGTCAGGTACTGTATGAAAGAAATTCATGTCCATGTTCAAAGATAATTCATACATGCATGTTTAAACAGTATGTGCTTTACTATTTGAACAGCTAAAGAAATACTATGAGTCTGCAGAGGATGTGAACCCCCCGGTCAAGTTAGAGCTGTGTATCACAGCCCAGGGAGACCAGATATATCTATCGGAACCCCTGGTGAGTGATACAGCATCAACATACACGTACATATACATGTAGGTATAACAATAGATGACATGTATACATGTAATACAACACAATAGATGAAATGTATAATACAGCCCAGGGAGATCAGATATGTCTATCAGAACCCCTTATGTGATAATAATATACATGTAATCAGAGCACTTGTTGTTTTTTTAAAATGAATATTACTGGGTACTGTGAGGCTTAGTGGATCTGTCCTGTTTTAGGCCCACCTAATCTGCTGTATACAGCTCTGTCTGGTAAAGGTCAGTGACATCCGTCGACAACAGAATCTGGACCACGATGACACTGTGGTGGAAGACTCCAACCAGACTCAGCAGGAGCTGGAAGAGATGATGGACTCCCTCATCACCAGGATGATCAAGTCCGAGATGGAAGACTTTGAACTGGTCAGATTCCTGTGCATTGTTTTTAGTTCACCTGAGCTATTGTTCAAGTTTTTTTGTCAAATGAAGGGCCATGCCCTCTTTAAGGGAGATTATTTAGAATTGTTAAAAAATTTGTTGGTATTCTCAAAAATCTTCTTCTCAAACATCATTTGGCCATTGGCGTCTTATTCTTAAAAGCTGAAACAACAAAAGGAGCTTATTGTTAACTTAAGAATATGGAGAAAGTTTTAAAGTTTTTAAACAAGATATACTCTTCTAAGTGGTCTAGATATTGTGTATTTGATACTCTAAAGACGGTCTAAGCTTTTCTGATCAGTTATGGCTGTTCTTGTTCAAGTGAGCTATGTGGCCCTTCGGCCTATTGTGCTGATTGAATTAACTTTGATTGACAAGCATAGACAAATGAAATATATTTTTTCTTGATCAAAACACTCGATATTTCAACTCTTTGTATCAACGTGTGCTCAAGTTCATTCAGTAATATAGAGATTTTACATGTATTTGATTTTACAATTAACATTGCTACATGTATACAATTGATTTGACAGGATAAGTCAGCTGATTACTCGCTGACTAACAGTGTGGGGGTCAAGAACAACATCTTCTCTATCCTGGTGTTGGGGATCTATGAATCCTTGATGGAGTACACCTTCCACTCTGGAGAATACAGGTCAATTCACTTATCATTGTTATATTAGTAGCAAATAATTTTACATTTATTAGAGGAATTTAGGATGTATCCCATTAAATGTATAAAACAAAAATGCCCCCAAAGTAAGAGAAAAAAACCCCAAAACAAAACAACAGATGGGCATGTACACAGTTATTATTGGGTTTTTAGATCATTAATTTTTTAATAAAAGAAGGAAAAACAGTTCTGTTGAAATGATGTTTATTTTGTTTCAGTGAGTCTAGCTTGCAGCAAATCTTACATTTGCATGAGAATTACAAGAAATTGAGTGAAGTTTTGAAAGAGAAGGCTAGTTCTGCCGCAGGGAAAAAGGGCAAAGCCCCCACAGGGAGTAAGACTGCACTAAGTCTGCTGTCTCTCCAGGGGACCACCGATATTCTGAGAGCCCTGATTAGGTCAGTGCTTCATTCAATGTAATGATTTTCCCTTTTAGTCAACATGTAAGAATATGTTCCGTTTATAAATTTTAGTGCTTGTAAATTGTTAAATGATTGAGACTTCATGTATACATGTGTACATTTGTCTGCTTCAAATACATGTATTTTAAAAAAAAACCATTTTTTGGGCAAATTATGAATTTATTGGATATTTAATAAAATATCTATGAAAAAATGTTGTTAGACAAGATGTGCTAGCATTAATTTGTGGTCAGTCATTCAGAATATACAGTGTTTATGAACCCAAGCTAATCCCATATTTTCTCCTTGAATCTCATAGTGAAACTGCACCAAGTTTAACAGAAAACTTGAAGATCCTGAGAGAAGACTCAGATTTCCGGAGACATATTGTGAACGTGGCCCTTCAGAAGATTCAGCAGGTGCAGGAAAAGGGGGCGTGTGATGGGGCAGAGGGTGGGGACAAAAACAAGGTCCTCCGGCACCTCATCACTCTGGCCAAGTAAGAGATAGTGAGAGGGGAGCAAGGGAGCCAAAATCACCTTGTTCAGTAGATATAGGATCATATTTTGAACTGTGTATGCTGTAAATATTTTTACTTGAATATTGACAATAGATCTATATATTCAGAAGTTGGAATATCTTTATTTAGAGTGAGAGTTAAATATTGTACATTTAGGAAAGAAACTGTTTCAAATCCTTTAGATAACTACTATACTTCTTGTTTCAAAGATTTTTTTTTTTGAAACTATGTCTGGGCTTTCATTGATTTGCAATTGCAATATTTTGGTAAATGTTCTTGTATATTTGTATATTAATTATCCTCTTTTCTTATTTTGTAGAATATTCATCACTTATTACACAGAAAACCAAAGACCTGATGAGGAGGGGAAGAGAGACAGGACTAAGTACATCAGTGGTCCCTGTTTGGAGGGTCTGGTGGGGATAATGACTATCATATCCCAGCGCTACGCGGACCAGTTTTGTCATTGTCTCTGTGAAATGGGTACATGTTTCTTACTGCTCTACACTATTTATTCTTTCTTAAATATAAATGTATCAAAAAATTTTTTTTTTTAAAATTCAAATTAGTTAATGCTATGACATCTGGTACAAAAACATTATATTCATAACATTCCTCATTTGTTTGTAGTTGATGCTGATGAATCTGATGATCCTCAGGAAGCTATCTACAGTCATGTCAAAAAGTACCAGGTAATGTAACAATCTACAGTCATGTCAAAAAGTACCAGGGAATGCAATAATCAGCTAGTTTTTCAAACTTGATTACACTTTTGTGTTTTTCCTTTTCATTTTATTGTACCCCTGCTCCAATGGAGAGGGGGGTATACTGTTTTACCCTTGTGTGTCTGCCTCTATCAAATTTCTGTTGTATTTTATTCAGCAACTTTTAACCCAATATGCTTGAAATTTTAATACACTTTTTCTTTAGGTATGCAATATGGTGGGATTTATTTTTGTATCAATCAGACATCAACTTCCTGTTAAATGACACCTTTATATTAGCCTAAGTTTTCGTTGAATATTTTTCAGCAACTATTAATCCCAGATGCTTAAAATTTTAACACACTCTTTTTGGGGCATGCCATATGGTGGAATTCATTTTTGAATAAATTTGATGTCAATTTATGTTTAATGTAGACTTTGCTTAATTTGTATGTTCACATCAGAGCAGTGGTATCACTATTGAGCATTGGCTCACAGATATCTTGTTGAAGGATAGAAGTTAGTCATTAAAATTTTCTTAGTCAAACTTGCCTGCTTATCTGTTACAGCGATTGATCATGAACATTTTGAAATCAGAGGGTGAGGACAAGAACATGAAGGAGGTTCAGCTGTTGTTGGGGATTGTTCAGGTTCTGTGTAGACAGCTGTACAGCACAGGCAACCAGTTTCAGAGGGTTTTGGATTGGGTTCACAAACTCTGTACCGAGCAGAGTATTGGTGGGTACTCTCTTTGTCTCTATTTAGCAACGGTATATTGGCAGTTTTGACGTGCATGTTTGATTCTTATACCTTTATATATTGGCGTAATAAGAGGGTCATGTCATCATTGATTGATTTATACAGTGTATATTGGCATCCACTTACTCGCTGTTGTTTTCTCCTCTATCTATTATTTGTTGTTCATAATGCTATTGACAATATGGAATCTTCCTTCTACTGTATAGGTTCGTAATTAAACTTGAGGAATTAATATTCATGTAAAATCGTAAGAAGCACCCTTCGCGGATTTTAAAATTTCGCTATTATTTTCTAAGAGTTGAGAACTATAAGAAATAAGGGTAAAAGTTTGGTGTTTGCGATTTTGTATTCTCACGATTTTATACAAAACAGTGGGATTGCGGAATTAAGTTCTCACTTAATAATTGGCATTTACAGTATGTTATTTTCTAATCAATAATAATTATATAATTTTACTCAATTTTATTTACAAAGTATGACTAATTTAATGAATAATACATAAAAGGGTTTTAATGTAAAATGCTTTTATTTTGTTGGTTTATAGGGATCTAACAGTTGTAAAAAATTGCAAAAATAATATTTTCTGCTGAAGCCAGTCATGATTTTTTTTCTCTGTTATGCAGTGTATTGTTTAAATAAATGTATTTTTATACATCGCTTTTAGATGACATTCCAACCTGCAAGCTTTTATTCTCAATGTTGATGACCTTCACCCAGCAGATCAAGAGTTGTCCCTCTTTGTTACGGGACCTGTCTCAGGACATACACAGTCAGCTAGGTGATATTGATCAGGTGGGACTACTAGAGTTTGAATGCAATTAATGCACTTACAAATATTACATGATTTATGACTCATTGTTGCACATAGGACTGAGGTGCTATTTACAATTAAAAGGGCTTTATGGTCGTGGACATTTTTAGGCTGTATTGATCTCCTTTAGAGGTAGAGCTCTATATTAAAATATAGGGAAATACCTAAATATAAAATATAATAGGTAAACTAAATGGATTTTCTTATTACTAACTAATAGTCTATAGCTAAACCTTAAAATAGTGGGCAGATCTGATGGATAATTTGATGATCATCCAGCCTCCTTAAGTGAATGATCATATCTTCTAAAAAAGATAATTATTAATAAATCAAAATTCTAGAGTTCTAGATTTTCAATTTTTATCTATTGAAAAATGTGTTAATTTCTTTCACCTTTATAGATAAAAGTATGAGTTCTTTTCTAGAGAGCTTTTGTAAAATATGACTTGCTCATATTTTTCAGATAGTGATACTTACTGGTATAAAAAGATGAAAAGCATATGTGTCTTACTCGTATACATGTATTTTAAATGAAATCAAATATATGATTTAATGTTGTGTGGTACATTTCTGATACTTATATAATGTACTTTTTATAAGAAGAATAACAATACATGTATTACAAAGTCTTGTTTAGCAGAAAATGGGTGATCTATCCTATATTTATTGAATCAATTGTCATTCCTCTAATTATAGGTCCTAAGCAATAAGGTCTGTCACTTGAATAATTTTGTTATTCTGGGCTTGATCTGTACCTTTATAGAAAGTCTGTATCGGGCATGATATGAAGTTAGTGTTTTCCTTTAGTTAGGTTTGCTTACAGTACCTTTAGTTATAGAGGTACTCAAGTTTTAGAGAGAGAAAAAAATGATTACATGTACTTCCTTATTAATGTTGAAAAATGTGAATGTATGTTATTTCAATCTATTAATGTACATCTTTATATGTACGATTAGTATTTTTGGGGATCTAATTTTGTGACCTGTTTGATAGGAGACACAAGTGGAAGACAAGACTCACTTTTCGCTGGTGACACACCGGACAGCAGCTCCTGTGGTGCTGAGTCTGGTTCTACAGCAGATGGAGAGAGAGCTGGACGACTCTGAATGGGTGATGAGCAGGCTGAGGGCAGAGTCGGGCCAGACTAGCGGTCAGTCAACCCGCCAATAATTGTACATAGGGAAGGATGTTCTCAAACTATTGCTATTTTTTACAAACTACATGACTTTAAAAATTGGATGTAAGCTGTAGATTATCCACTAGAAAACAGATTGAAATTTACAGACTTTTTAACCATCAGTCCACAGTGTTTACAATTTTTTATTTGGGATTTATTTAGTTGTCATTTTTTTATCTATCCAAATCCAAACCTTTATGACCTGTACCGGTATGTGATCTCAGTCCTGTTTAGTGAATACTCCTAGTTACTCATTGGACAGTTTTTTTTTACATTAGATGAGGTGGAGGTGGAGTTAACCCAGAGGGAGGGACATGAGAGGAGCGTGTGTACACGGCTGGGTATACTGGTGACCGCCTTCCATGAACTCCTCCAGTCTGCCATCCCTGTGGGTGCATGTATGGAGAGCATTGTCAAACAGTCCACCAGGTTATACGGAACTCTCACCATCCTGGTCAAATATGTAAGTAGTTTATTAATGAGCTACTAACAATTCTGCTAAAATATGTAAGTAGTTTATAAAGAGGGCTTTTAGCTATACCAATAAAACACAATGTATGTAGGTAGTTTATATTGTGTGGCAATCACCTTTCAATTACTCAATTACTTTGCATGGTGGCATCTCAATCAAATTACAATGCCATATTTTATATATGAACATAATTTTATTGCAAAGTCGAATTCATGATTAATGAAATTATCTCACGATTGTAATATACATGTACATGTAGTACTTTTCCCTTTATTTCAGTATTTGAATCTGTATCAGCAACGCACAGGCCATCTGTCATCAAGGTTTGAGAAGCTGATCAAGCTGACAGGTACACATCTGACTCAGTTCTGCTATGGAATGATCACCTACATACAGGTAATAAACAAGACATCACTTACATACAGGTAATAGACATCTCTTACATACAGGTTATAGCCAAAACATCTCTTACATACAAGTAATAGACCTCTCTTACATACAGGTAATAACCAAGACTTCTCTTACATACATGTAAAAGACAAGACATCTCTGACATACAGATAGTAGACAAGACATATCTTACATACAGATAATAAACAAGATATCACTTACATACAGGTTATAGACATCTCTTACATACAGGTAATAACCAAGACATCTCTAATATACTTGTAAAAGACATCTCTTACAAATAGGTTATAGACATCTCTTAGATACAGGTTATAGACAAGATATATCTGACATACAGGAAATAGACAAGACATATCTTACATACAGGTAATAGATGAGACATCTCTTACATACAGGTAATAGACAAGACATATCTCACATACAGGTAATAACCAAGACATCTCTTACATACAGGTAATAGACAAGACATATCTTACATACAGGTAATAGACAAGACATATCTTACATACAGGTAATAGATGAGACATCTCTTACATACAGGTAATAGACAAGACATATCTCACATACAGGTAATAACCAAGACATCTCTTACATACAGGTAATAGACAAGACATATCTTACATACAGGTAATAGACAAGACATATCTTACATACAGGTAATAGATGAGACATCTCTTACATACAGGTAATAGACAAGACATATCTTACATACAGGTAATAACCAAGACATCTCTTACATACAGGTAATGGACAAGACATCACTTACATACATGTAATAGACAAGACATATCTTACATACAGGTAATAGACGAGACATATCTTACATACAGGTAATAGACAAGACATATCTTACATACAGGTAATAACCAAGACATCTCTTACATACAGGTAATAGACAAGACATCACTTACATACATGTAATAGACAAGAGATATCTTACATACAGGTAATAGACGAGACATATCTTACATACAGGTAATAGACAAGACATATCTTACATACAGGTAATAACCAAGACATCTCTTACATACAGGTAATGGACAAGACATCACTTACATACATGTAATAGACAAGACATATCTTACATACAGGTAAAAGACGAGACATATCTTACATACAGGTAATAGACAAGACATATCTTACATACAGGTAATAAACAAGACATCTCTTACATACAGGTAATAGACAAGACATCACTTACATACATGTAATAGACAAGAGATATCTTACATACAGGTAATTAATGAGACATATCTTACATACAGGTAATAGACAAGACATATCTTTCATACAGGTAATAGAGGAGACATCTCTTACATACAGCTCATAGAAAAGACATCACTTACATATAGGTTATTACGAAATATCTCTTACATACAGGTAAAAGACATACATCTCTCACATACAGGTAATAGACAATACATCACTTCCAAATAGGTTATAGACAAGACATATCTGACATACAGGAAATAGACAAGACATATCTTACATACAGGTAATAGATGAGACATCTTTTACATACAGGTAATAAATGAGACATTTCTTACATACAGTTAATAGACAAGACGAGACATCAGTTACATACAGGTATTAGATAAAACTTCACTTACAATTCATGCAAGTAATATACAAAACATCACTTGCATACAAGTAATAGACAAGACAACACATCTCTTACATACAGGTAATAGACAACATCACTTACAAACAGGATATAGATGAGACATGTCTTGCATACAGGTAATAGATAAGACATCTCTTGCATGCAGATAATATATGACATCTCTTACAGACAGGTAATAGATAAGATATCTTTTACATACAGGTAATAAACAAGACATCTCTTACATACAGGTAAATAGACAAGACATCTCTCACATGTATGCAGGTTATAGACAAGATTCTATCAGGAACTGTTCAATTAAAGTTCTGATTATAAAGAGAGTTTATTACTAGTAGGTGTTTAAAATTGATATATCTTATATGAAATATTTGCGCAACAAAAATATTCCTTTATAGCACTTTTTTACATGAATTGTTGGTACAGTACCCTATGTTTTTATTGTGGATAGCTTTCATCTGTCATTATTTTTTTATTGATCAGCAAACTGAAAGTGAGCAAGTACAACAGAACGTAGACAAAGGGAAGAAAGACAAGAAAAAACAGGCAGCTGCTTTGAATGCTGGGAAGGTCTGAGCTCGATATGAAAAATTCTGCTCATGTGTACTTTTGTGACATCCTTAAAGCTGTACCCTAATTTGATTCTGCCCTTTACGTTATTGTTTTTCTCTTCTTTCAGGCACGTGTTTTAAAAGAATCAAGGACCATTCCAAATTTGATATTCTCCATTGAAACATTTGAAAAATTTCTAATACAATTGTCAAAAAAATCCAAGGTAATATTTTGTACATCGTTATACTTGTAAATGTATGTGTGCTATTGAATTATATTCTAATTTACCTTTAACAAAGAAAAAAATATTTTTATCTGTTAAAATAAGGATTTGATACAGGAAATATGCCTTAAGTGCACTGAAGATTAGAAGCTTAGCCAGCCCTTATAACACTGCATTTGTTACAAATTCCCTTATTTAGGTGAACCTTATGGAACACATGAAGATGAGCACTTCACGAGATTTTCGCATCAATGTAGCCACAGTACAAGCAGTAATGGAGAACGACTCCGATTCTGATGAGTCTGAGGAAGAAACTGAAGAAAATGATACAACCACAGCAGACCAGGAAATGGAAGAGGTATATACATGGTTATTATATGATAAATTCCTAGCTCTCTGATTGGCTGAAAACCAATATCATAGAAAAAATAAAATGTTATATTTTCCTGCAAGTGACCCACAAAATGAATATAGCGGTACATGTTACATTTAATTTTCTCTAAATTTTTGTTTCGATTGGTCATCATTCCTGTCATCCAGTGAAATTTCCTGTTTCTGACTGGGTTCTGTCAAAACCTTTGCCGGGTGTTATAATTAACTAAATAAAAGTGATGAGATGACACTCTACATGATGTCTGTTTCAATTTGTCAATGAATCATGATAAAACAATTGCTGGGTTTTTTTAATCAATAAGATTATTTAGCAACCTTCAAAGTATGCAATTAACCTCACTCCCTGGGCTTGGTGAATTACTTCTCAGGTAACTAAATCATGGTATTGGCTTCACAAATAGCAATATTTGTACAATGTTCATTCTAAGATTTGTGAGTAATTCTTCATGAATCTCAGAGATTTTATGCATTTGTTTTTCAAATGCATGAGAATTATAAATGTTGAACCTTAATGGACTAATTGTATGAAGTTACATTAAGTCAGTACATTGTATTAAATTTCTGTTCAAATAAAAGCAATTTTAAATGAGAGAAAATTGTTAAAGAATTTTGAAAAGCATAGGTTGTGTTTCAGTAAACAAGTTCTCTGGGACATAGCATTTGTGATTTATACATGTATCTCATATTAAATGAACTTATCTTGATTTAATTAATAATAAAGTACAATTTATGTATGTATTGTTTAGGAAGAGTCTGAGGAACAGGAAAATACTGCGCCCGCCAACAAACGCCCTGCAGAACCTATAGAACCCCCTCCTGCAAAAAAGTCAAAACTTGGGAAAAAGACTGCCAGAGTGTAGAATTTTTACTCTATTGTTCTGGACTTATTGTTTTGTTATTGCACACATTTTGAAGACTTACAGTTTGTTATGTATACTCGTGCCAAATGTTACATGCTTTTTCCATGTATCTGAACTTTAATACTAGAATTAAATACATGTATTAATGTTGTCATTTGTGTGTTCTTTGATTTGAAGATGAGGTCATCATTATATCAATTTAAAAAATACATGTACTTGAAATGGATCAGATCAGTACCTAAGACTCTTGAAGTAACAAATGTACAAAAAAACACTCAACAATAAAATGAAATGGGTATTTGATGAATATTGGTTAAAGGACAGTATCAGTTAACTTGTGTATATATTGGGTCAATTTCAGATGTTTTTAGTTTTACAAATGACTTGATATACATGTATATCTGTTTGTGAAAATGCAGGAAGATAAGACTGAAAAATATATTTATATATATATATATATTTTCAATTATGACTTTAGAATGATTTATTATTTGCATATTATTCCTAGATTTAATTTGAACATGTTCCCAATCTTTCTCAAACTTATCAATGGTTAAGGTCAAGGTCACAACATTGACATTGTCAAAAATTTTGTACTAGAAGGTTAATTGGAAAATGTTTATGTTTTTTTATGTTGCATTTAGAATTTGGCCATGCAATTGCCATATCATGCTTTTGGTCATTTTGAGTCAGTCAGTCCCGTCCCTAAAACTGTAAACTGACAACAGACTTATGTCAAAATTTCAAATTAGTACATGTATAACATTAGAGGTAGTTTTGTATATAAAACAACTTTCATTGTGTGTTAAGAGGGTTGTTGAAATTACATTTTTTTTTCTGGTTGACTTTGAACTTAAAAATTAGGCCAAAATTGAATCAACAACTGTAACAATATCTAAAATGGTGTAACAGATTTTTGTAGTTGTTTGGGACATATACCATTCAGTTTGCAAACCAGAATTCATCAAAAATTCTGATTAGGGCCCAGCTTCCTGTAGGCCCAATCTGACTCTTTCTTCACCCACAGAATGCATCTTGGATGAAGGATATGCAATGACCATGAACCAATTCTCTAGGTTAAACCTTACCTTACTAGTAACTACTGTCTCTCTCCCTTTGGCCCAATCTGGCTCATAATTCATACACAGAGTGCCTTTGGGTAAAGAGTGTGTGGTGACCTTGAACAAAGTTTTTAGGTGATGGCCTTGTCAGACCTGTGAAAAATCCTTGTCAAGACCATATACATTTATTTCCTTCGGTCTTATCTGGCTCAAACTTCATTGTGAGCAAAAGGTGTTCATTGACCTTAAATCAAAGCAATGGTCATGCCAGATCTCTTTGAAATCCAGTTTAGGACCATTATTTCTTTCCCCTTGGTCCAATCTTTCTCAGAGTTTACCGAAAGACTGTATGTACTGGTAAGGGGTGTGCAGTGACAGTGACCCTGAACCAAGTTTCTAGGTCAAAGGTCAATGTCATAGCAAACACATTTTTGTGACGTCATCTTTTGTTAAACAGAGTCCAGTAAATCTCTTATTGTCCTGCAACCCTCCATAAGTTACATGTAGGTGTCATATAAGTTTCTACTTATTAGTCGGCTACAGGTGCTGGAGATAATTGGGGTGAACTCAAACTCACGGAAACACAACAGGAGAGAAAAAAAACCCACAGCTACTGGTTCCTCCAATCTCATGGGAATTTATCTCCTTTGAAGTTCAAATTGCACAGAATCTTTATGAGAATTGAAATTTACAGATCCAAAAACGTAGAAAACATTCTGGCAAATCAAAATAACTTATTGCACGAATTTTAAAAGACAAATCCATTCAGGTGGAATTGCACGATTAACGTCGTCCTTTTGTATGAAATTGGATCGGAAAAGAATTTTTAAATGAAAATGGACTCATTTATCCATGCATTAACAATTTAATCCTACAGAATCACACCATCCTCTACCGTTGTTTGTACAAAAATGACTAACGGGATAACACCTTCAAAATGAGATCATGATATAGTGTATTGGATCATTCGTACAAAATGTGGTCTTTCAGTGGCGTAGTTACATTGAAGCAATGTAAGCACGTGCTTTCAAATTATTTTCTGAATCTCAGTTTTTTAATACATTAATTTTTCATTGCAAAGCACGAATTCAGATAGAAACTAATAAAGGCAAGCATGCCATATATGGTTTTGTAGATATATTGTAAAACAGAATGGTACACACACTTGTCCGCTGCTGTTCCATTGAAAGCGAAAATGATTGCAATTAACAGAAGGCGGTACTCCGCGTTATTCGAAGCCAGATACCTTGTTGTTATAGTATGCGATATAGTTTATCGCAGGAACAAGTTTTTATAGTAATACTATTGACTTGGTCAAATCGAAGGTCCAGGTATAGATTTAGACCAACATACAACGAATTAACAAATTTGCGCATGCATTTCATTACAATCGACTCAGCGCATAATACCTATCAAAATAAGAAGAAGCAATACTGCTTTTTCAGAGCACAGTTAAAAAGTAAATTGCCACATTAATACTTCAAAATTCAAAACAGGCAATAAATAGGATCTGCATCATATGGTAACTGTAAATTTCAATTCTTAATTCCCTTGCTAAACAAATACCAGGCATAATATTGCTTGAGAATAGCTGCAACTAGTCATCAAAAACCTCTTGTCCAATTTCACTGTATTGTCAGTCGTGGTTGCCCCGTGTAAAACTTTGTTTTTAGTTTTTTGAGGTGTATTTTCTTGATTCTTTGCTATCTGTGTGTAAGGTATTTTTTTTATTTCTGTAGTTTTTCTATTTCTTTATTTTTTTGTTCCAAGATATTGACATTTTATGTGTACAAAAGAGAAAACAAAATAGAACAACAAAACAAAATTTTAAACGCTGAGTGATCCTATTTCTAATATAGCTTTTTCTGTTCAATTACAATATCATGGTTGATATATTAAAACTAATACATTGTACTAGATTAAAGTTATTGCCACCGCAATTGAAAAATTTGCTCAGCTTTTTTTTTTTGGGGGGGGGGGGGGGCTGCCGCCCCCAGACCCCCTGCTTACAAATATTTTATCCCTAGCTTCGCCTCTGTCTTATACATTGAATATCTTTAAGAAATCGATTGTATAACCGAAATCCTCTTAATTTACTTAATCTACTGAACAGAATTTATAAGACTATGTATTTATCATCAAATACCCTACTAATCTGCACATTCACAGGAAATTCGATTTTTCCTTTTCCTTTTTTTTTTTTTGGGGGGGGGGGGGGGTACATGTATGGGTGAGTTGTGTCCTTTTTGAACTGGATCCTGTCCTCCAGCCACTTTGTACTTTGCTAATCATTATGCCTACCATTGTTAATATGTGGGCTTGTTCGATTCCTAAGTACATGTAAATTATGAGTAAGATAATAAGCACTTCCAGGATCTTTATCTGAGCATAATTAAAGCTGAATTATAGACATAATGCTATATTTGAAAAGCTAAGCATAATTTCTTAAGTTTGAAAGTTGGAGCCCAAAATTAAAGTCTAAACAGACAGATAATACACAAAAATTTACATTATGTCAACAGCCTAGGGGTACAAAATTCGATAGGCATAGAATACATCTATTGCATGTTTTCCTGTCAGTTAACAAGGAATTCCAAAAATTAGGGGGGGGGGGAATTCTGTGGAAAATTATAAATCTAATTATTTTATTGTTATTGAAAGAAAAACATTTTGCTAAGACCACTTATTTCCATTCGATAAAAAGAAATATTTATGTAATTGAAATCAAATTATATAGGCCTACTCAATGATGACGTTTAAGGATTAAATATAAGAAAATATAACGTTAGAGCTGTAATACTTTATAATTAAATACATATCCGAACTAATCTAAATCCCGCGAAATTCTACCTATTTTTTTATTTTTCGAGAATATTGATTGTAATAAAAAGAAACCTTTATGCAACTGAATTTTTTTTAGATTGTGTTAATGATAGGAGGCACGCTTTTATTATTTAAAAATCCTGATTTTTTATACACTTTAATTACAACATGCATTAATTATTCATGTGTCATTGTCATGGATTTTTGTATTTCGGCGCATCCTTCTGTTTGCATGGAATACACGAGTTTTCGGAGATTAGGCGTACCTGTGAAAAAACCTCGGTTCCAAATTTTATCTTCCGTTTTGCCGCCGGTTTGTTTTGATTTAGGGAAGGATCGACATACGGTAAGTAAATCACAGATGACCCTCAAATAGAAGGGTTTATACACAAAATAATTGATCATCAATGCACATTATCTATAAATTTCACCGTGTAGTCTGTTGTCCCTCTCGCCTATCTTGATTTTATTGTAACGAAGTTGCTGGGACTTGTTTTGTGATTGTGGGTTTTTATTAAAATTTTTAAAAAATGCGTACTCCAACTATCTCTTCATATTATAGGATGGAAGATCTCAAGATTTGCGTCTGTATATAATGCTGATTGTTCTATTTGAATTGTGGGCACTCGCATATTTCAAAACAATATAATTTGTGCAAACGTGTGTGGAAAGTAAGCAGGGCATTAGATTTGTCTAGCATTATGGAATACTCTTCCTATCACTTTACCTTTTTGACTGAAAAATATGTACATTTTGTTATTATGAGAAGCAATGTACAGACTGTATATGGTTGTTACCCTAAGAAAATGTGCCATATTAGACTCTCAGTTCAACTTGTTACGCTAAATTAATAATAACATACATAGGAAGGACTTCTATTTCTTCGTATGACTTTACATTATATTCATGTTTTTTTTTCATCAACCTCAGACAAAATCTTGCGAGATACACTTTAATTTAGCGTAACAAGTCAGACCTCAGACAAAATCTTGCGAGATACACGAGGAAAACGAAAAGGACACTGCACTAAGACCATAATGAATTTAGGGCCTGTGATAATATACACAAATTTGCATGATATTTGTTTACTTTGTTATGTTGATAATGTTGGTCACAAGATGTAACACATTTTCTTAAATCATTTGATATTCATAACTACTGTACCTCAGAATTCACACAGTGTTCATATGAAATATGAAAACAGGTTCAGTGCAACCTCTTGATTTAGCTGTAATATAGCTTGAATATAGATACCAAAAAAAAATCCCCCATACTTATCCATGCCTCTATTAACACATGGTCCATGGTGCAAATATGAGTTGCCCCCACCTGAAGATCAGAAAAAATCCTCAGCTTTACCAGATTACCACTGTGCTTAGTAAATCAGCCAACAAGCCATGAATTGAGCTGTCTTCTTTGCTGTATTGTTTTTATTAATGAGTTGGCTTGGAGTTGATGGTGCTGCACAGTAATCTGGTTCGATACACAGGCTCATGATAACAATAACAAATCTCATCACTCTTTTCTTTTCTTATGAATTCCTGTTCAGGGTGAAATAATAAATGACTGTGTGTGAATTTAAACATGATATTGTTGCTGAAAGGTCTCACCACCTCTGTTTGTAATTACCTGTACTAGGGGGGGGGGGGGGGCAGCTGTGCAGAGTGTTTTACCCCTAGTGTTACTTGTATTAGTTACTAGTTAGTTTTAATCCATACTGGAATAAATTAACCTAAAATTGCATTACTGACCAGTACATGTAGACCAGTTTTATTCAGAGACTAGTCAGTATAGTAGCAGATGTTGGAATATAAAAATGTAATCAATGTGCTGAATGAGGTTTTTATAGGTTCAAGTCAAATTGATAAATCAAGTATCTTCGATTACAATACTCCAGACATAGAATCGGAATCAAAGTACTTTATTGCAAAAATTGTCAAGATTTTGAGTCTCAAAATGGCACCTGCCTTGTTGGAGATTGACTTACACTCATATCACATGTGATCTGCCTATACCAGGTTTACATACTTTGGTAGATGGGCATGTGCAGCAGTGCTTACGCAGTGTGTACACTCTGTATTGCAACAATATCATTGTTTGAATTTTTAATCTGAATTTAAATTGAACCAATTAGTCCTGTCGACTTGTAAATTGATCTGTTTTCTCCAGATAAGGTATAACTGGGAACAAGATTAAAGTCGATTCTTTGTAATCTGATGACTGAATTATCAACACTCTTAACTGTGAGTAAATATATAACTGTACTTTCACAACCTTAAAGATCTTCAGAACCATATAAGTATATAGTATGTAAGCACTACAGATTTCAGAAATATAGTATAAACTGTGAAATCCTCAGTACTGTACATATATACTGGTATACACACTAACTGGGTGGTCTGATGATGTTTGCTAAAAGTTTCCTTAGAACTAACATACATGTTCTTTTAACTTTTACTTTATTTATACCGAAAAGTTAGAATAATTCATGTATAATGTAATTCCATTCAAATATGAAAATGAAATGTACATGTAATATATACTTCAAGTTGATGTACTGAAATCTTAGTTTTTATGAAAATCAAAAACATATTTTGAAATAGATTTGCAATTTACTGTAGAATTTCAATTTATTTCATCTTATTTTAGATGGATATACAATCATTCTATTAGTGTGTTACACCTATTAAGCACTGCATTGAATTATGGCTAAACAAAGTAAACAGTGTGCAGTTTGTTGGAATATATCCATTACATTTAATAATTTGCTGCAAATTACATACATATTAAGTTCAACATCTAAAAGAAAATGGACACCTTAATCATATAAGGCTAGGATTCACCGTCATTTAAATTTCCATTCATATGATTTTTCATTGTCAAGGTAAACATGATATAGACTGTAGGTAAAAGCCTTTCACAACTTAAACGGTTACACGGTTGAGTGAAAATGATGGTACATGTACAACACAGGTCTAGGTAGGGCTTGCGGTCTGGTAGTGTTTGATTACAGATGTGCGTATTGTAACTGTCTCAATCAAATGAGATGCAAGTAGTTCAGTATTGGAATATATTTTCATAGATCTGTGTAAGTAAATTTGATGTATATCGAGGGGTTTAGTGATATGACATGATCAGTAAATATCTGATCAATGTACATGCAATAGTAAGATTACTGAACTTGTACATTTTAAATTTTCTCTGAAGGGCAGTGATTTTCTATCATACATGTGGTTGTAAATCAGTAGTAGTAGGATCAAATCATAACTTGATATGTTCAGATATTGTGTGTTTATATATTTATATATACATGTATCTTACTGGGAGTCTGAAGTTTTAGAAATAAGTTTTACCAGTATATCATGACAACTTGACCAGATAAACTCATTGAGAGCAACACTTTAGGTATTTGGATGGAATCTTGTAATTAAATTCTAAATGTGATGAAGGTGACAGTTATTTTTCCACAGGCCGTGATTAATGAACTCATGTATTTACACACGTTCCTTTATCTTTGGTAAGACAAGTAAATGTTGTAATGATTGTGAGTAAGACATGTAAATTGTAAGTAGGGTCAGACAACTAGCCATCCAGTTAAAGCTGTCCCTGAAAACCCACTACATATATATATATATCCACAAGGCAGTCAAACAGGAAAAAAAAAAAAAGAAAGAGATGATTCATTTATGGTGAACATAAATTATTTTTAAATTCCCACAACATAACATTCTCAAGGAGCGAACATGGAAAAGGTACAAATTATACTGTATGTCGGCCCTTTAAAAAAATAAGTGTAAATGCAAGACCACAGATTGTTTTAAGAAAGTATTTGTCTTGGTACTTTTTCTCTATGGGTATTAGAATTTCAGTCATTTGAAACTGTATTTCAAGCTGGTCAGCATATGTAGAAAAGAGGAGCTGCTTTAGATAGAAATACAGTGTACTATTATATACTATAAGTATACTTGCATTGATTGATCAGCCGAGACAAGAGTAATGTGCTTTACCCCCTGGGGTGGTGTATTGTCACAGTGATCAGACATAGGATCAGAGGCCTCTGGCCCCTGGGGTCAAGTATTGTCTCCATGCACTTCGGGACTTGTGTTTGAGGTTTAAACCTGACACACCCCTACATGTATCTGTTTGGTGGGAATAAACCAACAGGAGGTTCTCTGTATAGGTAGATTTGACATGTTATTAGAGCATTCCTGTGAAAAACTGTTTCTCATAAAAACACGCTAGGGAATCGCTAGTCTTGTATGTGATTAGGAAATGGTTTCTGGTGGTTAACAGTTCACAGACTTGTATAAATGACACTAAACCTTACTGTTTAGAACATAATCTCTACAGTTATGATCTTGTAGATAGGAACTTTGTTGGATAATGTTGAGGTTAAGTGTAGAATAATGGGTAGTATACTTGTAAGAATACTGGACAATGTGATACTTCAAACACTGACATGTGACTCTTTAACCAGTGAATGTCATGGTAGTATTTAAGTCCATGTTAGCACAAATATATATTCCTCTGAGGCTCATGAGGTGATCTGATGGAACTTTTTCATATATATGTTCAGAGTGATTGATATAGATCTAATAGTTTATGACTTTTATTATATTGATGTACATTGCACTTTATATATATACCTATGTATTATATTTCAGGCATTACATATTGAGGTTTTAAAGGTTTTTTTTTCTTGTTTTACAGTGAGCATTAACAAATGTTAAAGGGGTAGATAACAACCAACATCAACATGTCGACAGAGAATGGGATTTACACTCCTAGCCCCACCCCCAAACCCCACCCTAGGGTGAGACCAGAGGCAGCAGAGTACGCCAGCAGACAGAAGGATGCTGGCAACTGGTTCAGCCATGATGGCGGACAGAATTATCACTCCCCACACCCCAAGGAGAGAAACACATCAGATGAAGCTCGTAGGAATGCCCAAACAAACAAGGGTTCTCTAGGGGATATAATGTCAGGAAAGTCCAACAATACCCCAGACTTTGAGGTGCACCATCGTGTTAAACCAGAGGCTGAGGAGTTTGCAAACAGGAATCGAGGTACCATGGATAAGTGGTTTGATTACAGTCAAAATCAAAGGTATGAATCTCCTCGGCCAGGGGAGAGGCTCAGAACAGAGGAGGCCAAAAAAGTTGCCGAGGTCAATAAAGGAGTCATGAATGAGTGCATGGGGGGATATGCTGATCCTCCTGTCAAAAAGCCTATTCAGCCTCGCAGTGTGAAAGCAGAGGCTGCAGAAATGGCTGAGAGAGGAAAAGGTGGTGCCATGAAGGATCTTATGGTGAATTATGGGAATATGAATTTAGGGGAAGGAAGACAGGGACCAAAAGTAAAAGGGATGGATGCTGAGGAATATGCTGAGAGAAACAAGGGCACCGTGAGTAAACTGATGAACAATTACGCCGATGTTCCACTGCCAGAGCAGCCTGCACCTAAAGTTTACTACGGAGGGGAAGAGGTACTAGACAAATATCAGGGGAAAGACATGGGGCCAATGCTGAGAATGGAAGGACGACTACCACAACATGAACCTAAAGTCAGCAGGCTTCATAAGGAGTCAGAGGGACCTGGGTAATTAACTAATTTATCATGATGATGAATATATAGTACAGTATACTGGCATGTATGCAATGCAGTTAATCTGGACACCATCTTTTAAATTCATTCCATTAAATGAAGCATCACCATTGTTTAATAATTTTGACATCAAATTTTGAAATATTCAATTTATTGGTATGTGTATGAATATTACTGAAGCCCTACTGAATATGAATGATGCTTTTAAGTTCACTGTAGAATCAAGGGTCCTCTCTTAACTACACAATAAAGGGGTCTATAATTATTAAAATTTGTTGTTTATACATATTATTCCCTTATAAGAAAGCACAAGTGATTTTTTTTATCATTATTTCATCTTCTTTGAACATTTTTCCTGGGGGAAAGTGGCATTTGACCTGTGCTGAACTTGATAAACTCTATATGTACACTATATGCAATAAATGTACCAAGTAATTGTTTTCCAAAGTAATGTATTAAAAAAAAAGATAAACAAATTTATGAATGTTTATTACTTCTGTCATTGTAGTTGGGATGAGAACCCCCCAGCAGTGAGAGCCAGACCAGAGGGGGACAGAGTGGCCGACAAGTACCACGACCAGCATGTCAAAAATCTGCAAGTCATGGACATGGAAGCACCCCCTCCCACCGTTCGCCCCACTAAAGTGCCCGTACATCTTCAGGAATCGGAAACACCGTAAGTTTTAGCCTTTATTAGATTTAAGATAAGTTTATTTTTTAGATTTTGCATGAACTTTCATAAAAATTTCTGCAGGAAAGCATAATTCATCATTATAATTCACTAAAACAGATCAATTGTGCAGAGATAGTACATGATTAATGGCGTCTTGGTGCTTACATGTATGTTTATTTGTGGAACCTATGAAGCATGAGATTTTATGTTCTCTGTAGGCGACCGAAGACATCACCGACACGCACTCGACCAGAAGGACGATTCTCTTACCAGAAAAACCAGTCTTCAGAAATGTTCTCCATTATGAAGGGGGAAAGCAACCAAGCGTCCACACCCCGTAAGGTCAATCGAATGATGCAGAGATCTGAGAACTGGTAAGGACAGCAAGCAGAGAAAAGTTCAGGAGGAAGAGGAAGTTATCTGCACTTGTTTACTGTGACCAAGAAATTCAATGTGATGTCCAATTGTGTCTCTTTATTTTGATAGTTTGCCTTTTTTTTTATTTGAAAACAATTTGTGGTATATTTTTTATTTTCATTTTAGCTTTTTTATACTATAAATTTCATTGCTGAATTCATATCCCATCGTGTGTGACTACTTACGGATAATTCACCGTCATAAATCTTGTACTAAACACATCCAATATTGATAGACAAACAACTGGATGTTCTAGTTGAGAAGCGTTAAATTTTTGATTCATTATGTAGAAAATTATACACAAAATACATAAACTAATTATTTCAAAATTAATTTATAAGACATGTTTGATTGGTAGATAAGTATGATTAATATGTTAGGAAATAAGTGCATGCAACTCATTCCATCTGTCAGTGTGTTCACTTGGAATACTCCTTATTTTGGTTGTGAGCTTTCATTGTATATATTTAGAATTATAAATGGTGCTATAAAACTCTTAACTAGTAATGTTTGAAGTAAATCTAAGAAGTTCAGAAACTTATCAACATACCAGAATTTTTTAGGACTCTCTCATTTTATGATAAATGATACATGTATTTTAACAGATATTTTACAGAGCTCTGATTTTAAACAATATGGTTACCATCTTAATTGGTGAAAAAACATTATGGCCTTACATGAATGCCTGACATATCAACAGAAGTACTGTATGTATGGGTTGTGATCTCTGTATGTTCATTTAAGAACACTGATGGCTTTTTTACTTCAGCAATAATGTACACCATTCAATGTTCATTATCCATGTTTGGTTATTGTAGAATTTTTAAATGATTTTGAATTTTATTTGAATTGTTTTATCAATTTCATTGAAGAGTATACTTTGATGTGTGATATAAACCAAATTTCTTAAACCTTTAACTGTCCAGTTAGAAAAAAATTCAAAAATATTTGGTATGATAATACATTTAGTTATATAACATTAAAAATAAATCAAAATTATTGATATTCTGTATTACCAGTAGATTTTGATTTGAAATAGATGTTTTTAAACAATCTATACATGTCTTTGTGAGATGACATCCTTATATGTAAGTATGAACAATAAAATTTCAAAAAATCAATTGGACATAATTTTCATATTTTTCAAATATGAAATTTTATTAAGATTGCTTTCGAAATAGAAGGATTTTTGCTCCCTTGACTTTGTAAATTATACGTAAAGCAGGGATGCTAATTTTTTAGCTTGAAATTTGTTCTGCAAACAAATTTTGCCTGTCAATCAGACTGAGAGATATTTGTGTATTCATATTTGTCATCTATATTCATTCTTAAAACCCTTTTTGTAAATATTTTCATGCCCATTGCTAGAGAAATTAATTCATGGCGCCTTGACAAATGAATGGATTGTGTAATTGTTACTATTAAATATGAGTAGTTAAATTGAGTAAGCGATTGAGCGGTGGGGATTTATGTCAGCAAACCAATTTTAATTGAATAGAATTTTAAATGGTTAGCCACATGTTCACACATGTCTATCAGGTCACAGTGAGAGTGAACTGCAGGAATTACCGTGTACAAGTATGTACAACAACAGACATACAATGATTGTACAACACGTCTGTTCTCAGTGACAGCGTTGTAACATAGACTTCTCTCGTACACTCTCTTCGCCCTTAAAAACAACGGGTCTGCATTGGTCTTACTCCCAAAAATATGAAATATAATATATCTGTATAAATGTAAACAAAAAGGGTGAAAATAGCCCCCCCCCCCCCCGAAAAAAAAAAAATCGCAATCACAGTTTTAATTTTATCTCTTCGTTTTAAATGTTAATTGTGTTGAGATCATAATAATTCTAAACATCCGTAGGACACTATAGTAATCATAGTCAAAGAAGACCTAGGAGGATTTGGCCATGACAAATTATACGAAGAGATTATTTAGTAAAGAACCACCCCACCCTCCACACACCATAAAAAGATGGTCATACATGTGGAATGGAAATGCAAAGTTCCCAAACCCAATTTGTACACCTCACGATTTGTGTTGAACGCCTTTTTCAAAATTTTAACAAGGTTATTTTTCTTTTTCGTTTTCCCGATTTATCAGAAGATTTTGTTCATAGAAATGATTGCTCATGAAAAATCGTTAAAAATTACTTATCTATTTTAATAAAAAATATACTTGATGCGTGATATTTCATATATTTTTAAACCGGAAAATAGCGTACGTATTTATTTAAAAACTAATAATTTATAAAGTCCAGAATAATAATGCTGGAAGGTAAGTTATCGCCTTCCTAAACAAGAGGCCCATGGCAACAATAGCCATAGCTCTGAACAAACCACTTTATAGTCATATACGGAATATCTGGACAATTTAGTAGAGAAGGTCGCGGTTACAAAGATTTTCATTTTTTTTCTCCATATATTCTTATATAAACCTTTTTATATCGAATTTGTGATATCAAAAAATCATTTTCTGATATCAAGAATTCGAATTTGTGATATCAAAAAATCATTTTCTGATATCAGAAAATACATCAAAAATATCATTAAAACGGCGCCCCATAAGTAATGGTCTAATGGTCACAGTTTGCGAACAATTTAGAAATTACACTTTAAGGATGATTGCTTACTTATTTTGCATTTTGAGCATTGCAATTGAATCAATTTTCCATGTATATACCCACATCAAACTTTGAATCAGGTTTAAACCTCAACGTAACCGAACAAACAGTACAGTGGCCTGGGTAGGGATTAATTCAATCCATGACTGATATGGATTTCTGTACACAGTAATATATTTACAAGTATGAGTCATGTCACAATGAAAGATAACTGCAGGAACTATTGTTGTGACAGATAAATCTGCTTATATGTTCCTACTTTCGGTTTGGTAACTGGACTCTACAAATGGGTAAGTACGTTTTTGTACGTAAATCAATAGACCCTTTCATGATAACTGCGATACTGCTCTCTTGCAGGGCAAATTGATATACTTTGCCGTAGTTTTAATCGGTAGATAATTAAATTACGTAAATGAAACAATCAACGTTACGTCATTTTTCACCAAACCATGTCATTTTGGCCTGCAAAAGAGCGTACCGCAGTTACCGTGAAGGGGTCTATAGGTGTCAAATGCATGTACTATTGATGAATTTATAAGAAACGGAAGTAGGGTTTCTATATACTGGGTATATCCTGTTTATCTTTCTATCCAATATATGAAATAACTTTGTCTATGTTATATTCAAATAAACAATTTCAAGTAGTATGTGTACATTAATTTCACAGAAGAGTTTACGACCAACTAATTACATGTTTATACATGTACATATGATTAAAAGTGGAATGTAAGTCAAGTGAACCATGCAATGCTTTTAAAATTACTCAAATAAAAGGAACATCCACTTCAACGATACTATCCCTCGATAGAGAATGCACCAACCAAATTATTTTTATTGTAAAACACAACCAGCTACTTACATGCTGACATATTTATCAAACGTGTCAACATTAGTACATAATCAATGATAATATGCATATGGGACAACATTTACAAACGATTATGATTTCATAGTACATGTATAGTGCTTAATTTTTCATGAGACTAGATATACGATTTCTTTAATTGTATTTCATTTCGTTTTTAAAAGTAAGATACTCTTAAAAGTTCATGGCTGTAATATACATCAGACATTGATCTCAACATTATACAACTTAATTAAGATTGATTCCTAAATTGATATTCATATACGTTTAATGCCATAGATGAAAGATATAATCCAAAGATAGAAAAATAACAACCGTAACACCCTATTCCTCAATAGGGTGTTAAAGGAATGAAAGAAATGTGGAGTTTTTATGCAGTGCATATTGCATAATGCTTTGAAAAATGACTCAGTTGTAACTAAAAACAATCACTTTTATGCGTATGAAATACAAATATAGACAAACCACCACTTACTATTTCATAAATTTATGCTAAAAATGGTATATATTTTGTTTATCATTCACCCACTAAATCTCTTAAGGCAATGCTTCTTATTACTTCATGGGATTATAAAGAAACATAAAGACCATATTTATCTTTTATCTTGGGAAAATGGATATTCTTAATTGTATCACTTCTAATATATTTTTGATACGAACGCATTTTATTTTTGAAATTTTTCAAAAACATACAAGCATTAATACTCAGTAAGTATATATACAGGGCGATCCATAAATTCTGATACTGTTTTGAAAGCCCATTACAGTTTTAAAGAACAATCGACAAATTAAAATTCGGTTTACAAGGAATACAGTTTTTTACTATGAAAATTAAGTGCCGTTTGCGTGCCTTATATAGCTGAGCAAGGAAACTACATATAAACATCAAAATAGCAATATTACGTAAGATGATTTATTTGACGTCTTTACGTTTTGCAAGTCTAAAAAAATAGAGTTTTTATGACAAATTGGCATTGCACCCTAAGTTGCACCCTGTTTGGTTCGTCTCAACATTTCTTACACTTAACAGCTTTAATATTTAAGATTTTATGATTTCATTTATGAACTTGACCATATAATATTATCAAATGAAACATCCCCACCCAAGGTTTACACCATGGTTTTGATTAACGCAGCAGTAAGTCACCTTCTTGGCTCAGTCCTAAAGGAAATGAAACTTTCTCCAATTTTGTTTCCAAACCACCAATAATTAATTAGGTCTTTCCACCTTTCAGGTGAAAGACCTTTTGTATTCTTTATGTTTTTTATTATTTTTTTTTTCTTCTCTTTTTTTCCAGGGACAGCTTTTTTATTTCAATATATATTGAAACAATTTTTTCTTTATTTTATTGGCCATAAAAAGTTATGGTACCAAATGACCCTTTGATTGATAACTCCCAGAACTTACAAAGTTATTGCCTTGTGTACGAAAACCTTGTTATCGCTACTCCTCTGAAATCATAAGAGATAGAGACTTGGAACTTTTACCAATGTCTCTAGTACACTTAGAGGGTTCTTCAGTCTATTCATACAGAAAGGATCTGGGACACCCTTCTGGTAGTTATTGCCCCTGAAAGTATTTAAATTTCCATAAAATCACTTCCAACTGTTTTATTATTTATCATAGAGACTTCGGACCACTTGGAATGGAAGCGTCTTCCTTGGCCGAACAAAATGATATAAAGGTCAAAGGTCAAGGTCATTTGGAAATCTGTTAATTAATGAGTTTTTAGATCTCTTTTGTCTAGGGTGGTTTTTCATGGATGTAGTAGGACTTTATGAGACATTTCATAATATAACCCTTCAGCCCTTACCTTGAAAGAATTGTAGAATTATTGCCCCTTTTGTACAAAATGCTTTTTATCGCTACTCCTCATAAACCATTAGAGATAGAGACTTGAAACTTTTACCAATGTCTTCAGTACAATTAGAGGCTCCTTCAATCTATCATACCGAAAGGGCCCTAGGCCCCCTTCTAGCAGTTATCGCCCCTGAAAGTTTCTTAATTTTGTTAAAAACACTTACAGCCTTTGAACCTTACATCGTAGGGCCATCAGACCACTTCAAATTCAAAATGTTGACCTTCACCAGTCAATATGACATTAAGGTCAAAGGTCAAGGTCAAACATACAAAAAATTGCATATTCAAGTTTTTGACTTTTTTTATAAAGTAACGCAGAGAATATGTTTTATTAATTATATCGAAACAAAACATAAAAAATAATGAGGTGGAAAGACCTCTAATTGTTCGAGAACAATTAGTCTACTAGTTATACTTGATGTGTTGAGGGTAAATTTTTCATGCCTTGATCTACTATTAGAGTATTCACAATAATGTTTTTTTGGATATCATTGAATACACTTCTTTCTAACATATTCAGCATTTTTTAGATGATCAGTCAGAGAACCTGGACAAAACAGAAATCTTGATTTTCCTTGTTGCCTATAGTTGTCCTTAGTTCTTCATTCACTATATATATATATATATATATATATATATATATATATATATATATATATATATATATATATAAGGATATAAACATGTATGATGAACTCTGTTTTTCCCTGATCTTTTAAAATTCTTTAGTACCCTAATACTCTAAAAGTTTTATGTCAGCAAAACCCAGTTAATCATAGTATGAATCACAAATTAAGGTGAACGAATCTCAAAGTACCGTAGTTGAATTTTCTAGCCATTTGGTGAATATGTGGCACTATGATAAATCCCACAACAATAATATGATGTCATTGCTTCTTTTTCAAGTAGATTTTTTCCATACCTTACAAATGTAATAAAATTGTAGACATTGGAGATTAGAATGATACCTTATTTAACAGCTTATCGGGTAAGATTTCTATGAAGTTTTATAATGGTATCAGAATTTATGGATCAACCTATACATACAAAGTACCAGAAAAATGTGGTTGATACTGTTATAAAAGTGAGGGGCAGAAAATTTATCAAAAATGTTTTTCCAATGAGCCTAATTGGTATTAAATTTATTGATGTTACCATTTAAAAATAATATAATTTACAAATCAAGGCAACAATGAAGCCTGTATGTTCCCGTAATGTTATTGTAATAAAGACTTAGCTGCCCAAATTGATACTTGGGTAGTCCCTAAGAAAGAAACAATTTTTCCATTTCTATCAGTATTACTTTTCAGTACAAAATGACGCACGGTAAGGATTTGCACGATTGTTATATAATAAAACATAGTTTAATTAATCATGTTAATGTATCTTTAAATTCAGAGTCCAAAATGTTAAAGGAACATTACAGGAACATTACTTTAATGTTCTGGGTAACATATAATCTTGTTAAGACGGTATGGTATCGGACAGCTTGATTAAGTGATAAAGATTATATTGATATTCAGTTGATAATTTATTCCACAACACTAAGAACAGGTTAAATCAAAATCAAAGCGGAATATAGTCTATCTGGACTAATGTTTAAAGACACAATACATTTCTATTTTTATTTAAATCCGATATTTAAAAAAAAACCCAAAAAACAACAACAAAACCCACACAAAAAAAAACCCAAACAAAAACAGAAGAAAAAAGTTAGTAAAAGTACACACAAAACAAACAAAAAGGCAAAATAAACAGTAAAAACCCAAACATAAAAAAACCAATACACATGTAATCGATTGTAAATGATTGATAATAAAATATAAAACTAATATAAAACTTAATCTAGTATTTACGTGACTTTTCTGTTTGTAAGATGAGATGACACAAAGACTGAGGATGAAATCTGAAGTCTGGGAGACTTTGAAAAAGACTCTGAAAGCTCTAAAAGAACCGAAAAACATACTACTATTGGGCAGCTTCGGCACTGGAAAATCCTCGTTTATAAACACAGTTATAACAACATTAACGGGGATAAACGATTATTACGTTGACATTGGTTGCGGAAGTAAGCACAATACAACTAGATTTCAGAGGTATGTATGTCATTAATTGTTCGCAGAATGAGAAGACCGTGATACAAGTTTTGTGTACACAATATTTTAAAGATTTTATAAATAAAAAATTTACAAGGTTATGACATCAACCAAAGGTTTTTCGAACGATGGGACTAACATGTCTTCAATACGTACTTAGAATATCACGCGAAGAGTATTGGAACCTTGATGAAGAAGTGGACAACGCTTTAAACCTCCCGGCTTTCATCGACATCATAGGAATGGACCCCCAGCTGTCGAAATCAGAAGATGAAGAAACGGTCAACAGCCAGATCATGAACCTGGCCATCAACGGCAAACTGCCGGAGAACGCCGACCTGTTGGATCTGGGGACGAAACTCAAGGATAAAAAACAAATTAAGGAAACACCGGAGGAGAAAATGCTAACTGTGGACATAATCATTGTTGTGATATCAGCGGAAAATTCAGACATTCCCCAGGCTCTGATTGACGAAATCTACAAAGAAGCTAATGTTAAAAAGAAACGTAAATTTTTTTAATTTCATTTCTTTGATTTCTAGAATCATTCTCTCGATCACCAGAGGTCGCACTGCACAAGTTTCGCTTACACATCGATTTTAAATACTGTATTTTACGCGAGCAATTAATTCCGCGATTCAACCGTCTTCCATCAAATCGCGGGAATATAATATCGTGAACGCCGAATTTTTATCATAGCTTCATTGATTTTCCATCTGTCCAAATATAAAAGCGAGATTTTAAAATCCGCGAGATGTACTTCTCGCGATTATTAATTCCTCACGTTTAATTAGGAATCTTCAGTGCATTTTGCCCATCATTTCAGTTTTTACAAGAACCTTGTACATCGGGCGTTGACAGAGGTGTTAGCGAAGCTTGTGTAGCACGACCTCTTGTGAGAGAATGTTACTATAATAGGAAATTTGTGATTTTAATTTGCTCTAAGCTTCAGATTTTTTACTCTTGGAAAGAAGTAAATATTAAATGACATACCCGATACTAGCAAATTATTCCGCACATGTAAAAATTTTGCAATTTACTGCCCACAGAAATGTTTTAAAGGTTTTGGACATATTTCGTTTATTTCATCCAGTTGGTCAATATTGGACACCAATGTAAAACATCTTGTTACTTTATTAATTTGTATTTGTGGCTTCTCCACTTTGGAAAATTCTAATCCAAGGTCGCCAATTTTACTTGTAAGTAAATAACTAGATATTATACTTTTCAAGGATTCAAGAAACTTTCAGCTAGTACAAGAACAACATATGTACTAAATTGTCCTACATCATTCGCGTGTTTATATATTCACACAAATCATATACGTATTGACAGGCTTTGTTAGAATCCATTGAAAGAAAAAAACTGCACATGTTTTAGTGAAAGTGACACGGTGACTCAAAATGCATGTTTTTCTTTTTGATTATGTCAACGGAAATCAGAAAAAATATAGTAAATTTCATCTCACGGAAGGTTCACGCATCTTAAGTCATCAATTATCAGTTTACTTAAGAATAAGGAATCATTCTTTGAATATTATGAGGTTATAATTTTGGTCGGGGCATGATCAAATCTATCATAAAGCCCGATCATGCCCCGATCGAAATTATAACCTCATATTCAAAGAATGATTCCTTAACACTCATATTTATATAATTTTCAGCAATTGTACGATTAAATAATAGAATAATAATTATGCAAATTTATTGTTCTTAAGACATCAGGTTTCAATGAGAGTCCACTAGCTCATGATATATGCCACGCTGCATTATTTACATTCCCCTGCGCTTGCGTGGCTATGAAGCGGAAGGGAAACTCAATATTTTTGTGTTGGCCAAACACTTAATTCTTTTTAATTTGATTGATTTACTTTTAAACACTAATTTTTCAAAAGTTCACCTTTTCATATGATAAATAAAAAATGTGGAAATCGTGTAAAAATTTGATATTTGCTAAATCATGGGTTTGTGCGTCACCATGTTTCTTTAACATAAGAAAAATGCCTTCCATGTCTGTCAATCGAAATGTTAGGAGATATAGATCTGAAGCTCAGCATGCACCCATGTAGATTTAAAGATTAGATAATATCAAGTACATGTAAAATATTTTGTTTGTTTTTAGAGATCCCAGTGTTTGCTGTGATAACAAAGGTAGATAAATGTGAGCTGTCTGAGCAGGAATTAGAGGATAAAAAGACAGAGATTTGTGAAGCAATTGGCATCGCCTCTGACAAAGTCTTAATGTGTAGCAATTACCAACCCAATCAACCACTGGATACAGATAAAGATATCAGTATATTGGAATTTATGACAAAGGTTCTTATTTTGTGATTTATATCAACCAATCCCAACGCTGTTTCACCAATTAAACCATATCCAAGATTTCATCATTAGAAAGACATTTAATTGATAAAATACCACAATTCATTGTAAATCAGTTTTCTTTTTCATCTTGTAAATCATTTACACTCATAATTGTTGAATGTTTTAGCTGTGCAATCCCCGTTTCAAGGCTGTGACACTGAAGAAAATGGAGTGTGAGGAACCAGAGCCAGAACCAGAGCCCGTCCCCGTGCCTGCCCCCACTCCACCAAAAAATGAATCTTCTTTCGGTGTAAAGGCACTGCAGGGCGTTTTTCTTTTCCTTGTGATCGCTATCCTTTTAGGGATGATATTACACCTTTCGTCCAAGGACATAAAATACAAAAATTAAAGATACATTGTATACTTTTCTATTATTCAACAGCATTACTGTTGAATATTATCATTAGTATTTTTTCTGTGTATTAAGTATTGTTTGTAAATTTTAAATATTGTCATATTTTGGGGCTTTGGGCATTTTGCTCATTCATTTAAAAAGTGTTCCATATTGTTGTTAGAATGTCGATGTGTTCTGTAAGGTTTTTATCTTCAAAACACCTCAATATATTGAGAGATAAGAGATGAAGTTTCTGCATAACAACACATAAATGTTTCTACTTTCGTAACAAAGAGTAGTTAAAGTCATACATCTGAGCAATGGGTAAGTCTTAAACGTGTTTTGCAATAATTTATATGCATTATAACTCCAGCACTTTTATCAGGGCTAGGGTTAGAATAACAATATTATTTAACAGTTTAGTCTGACTGTTAATGTGTTCCTATTTGAATATGTTTCAATGTGTTATAAAGGGAATTCCTGTTCAAATTATCCCTGTAATTCCAAATAATGGGACGCAACGTTCAAGATAAGTATATATACGGATTGAGAAATATACACAATCAAGTTCTAATCGGTGAAACGAGGTCTTATCTGCAAACGAAGACACATACCTTTAACTCATAAAATGCTTTCATTTGCATTGTTTAACTAATTAGATATCAACATTAATTTAAATAGATCATGTCTTGTATGTACTCTTCGTGTTTTTTTGTTTTCTTTTTTTTTTTTTTTTTAAATTTTATTCAGAAATATGTCACTTTACAATATCTGATTGATCCCGGTGTGGACAAACAGTTAAATCTTAACTAATAGAAAATTATAACAAGCGAATTAATTCTACAATTTTCTCGCTGTACATTTTGGTTTTTCAAAAATTCAACATCAAGTCCATTTCTTCGAGTTGACTTTGCTTAGATTAATGCTTGATTTCTACTTCCTTTGAAACTTAAACTCATTGAGAATACGAACTCCCAGAACTTGCAAGCACTGACTCAAGACTTCTAATTAGTTGTATAGTACTTAACCATACTACTAGTATCACTCAGATATATAGGTTGTTCGTTGTTCTGTGTTACATGCTGATTGACAATGATGATTAATATTTGTGTTATTAATTATTGATTTTTACTAACTTTTTGCATAATTGAGTTAATTATTTAGTACGAAAGTCTATTGAGCTCATTTTCGTAGGTTAAAAAGTTAATACGATTATTACTACTACTCTTCATTTATTTCACGTAAGAACACGCAGTGCAATTGTGGTAGGGAGCTCATTGAAACAGCTGCATTGAGTTCTTCGAAATAAACATTTGAGGTAATATACATCGTTTTGCATGAAACTTGTATACATTTTTAACGTTTTCAAGTTATACTTGAATGATAATAGGTATTCCTCATCTGATAGTTTACTGATGACGTTCGTTGTATATTGGAGAAGAATGGCCGCTGTATCTCTTTGATCTCGGCAATAGTAAAATTAGATATAATTACTGATTAACTTGTTATTAATATTTATACACTGAAAAATATCAATAGTTTAACTATATATCTTTTATTATATACGGTTATTGGAAATATACTGTTAATAGAATTGAACCATCAAACCATATGATTTGAGTTTATTCATAACAATTTAATACAAATACAAATAAAAAAATGCAAAGTTTCGCGATTCAAAACTTTTGCGTTAAAACGCGAAATTTACGCGTTTATTCGCAAAATTATCGCGTTTATTCGCGAAAGTTTCGCGTTAATGTGTAATAATTTTTTTTAACCTACAAAAATGAGCTAAATGGGCTTTCGTAATTAAGAGATAGTTGTAAAAAGAAAAAGTTTTCTTTGTTTTTTTTCTTTGGTTTATGACGGTAACGATCATTGCAGAAAAAATACATTCTTCTTGCAATGTTAATACCCGCACGGATCACTTAGAAGATATCATTTTAAAGTTCAAACATCGTGCCAATTTTAAAACTATTTTCTTTATTTGTAGGTATATTGCTTTAAATATTTTTCTTGTTACTAGTATTTTCCAATATCGCAAAAGTCATAGTTATATATTTGAAAGTCTTTTTAAGACAGAATTAGAAGCTACATATATCTATATACGGAAGTCCTCCTTCATTAATTAGAAATGGGAGTACGAGTAAGAGGACGTACTCTATCGTAACGTGACCGCCTGTACATGTATTTCACATCAAGGCAGTGCTTCTGGTTAAATTAATTTTTTTTTATATAAACACATTTTTATATAGCTGGATTATTCATACCCAAATATCTTTTATATCTAGAGGAAATTCGGACGGCATGAGCAAAGATAAGATTATTAAAAAGTCTTCGATTCTGTTGAAGAATCTATGGTCAGTGGCATATTTCTGCCATCACTTATAAGCTAGTTAAGTCGACTTATTAGATCTTTATGTCAACTTGTCAGATCTTTATGTCGACTTATTGTACTTATTCAAGTGCCAATACTCTGTCCCAAGATATTAACTCGGCACATTTTCTTAAATTGTTCGATATTTATAAATACCTCAGGGTTCAAACGATTTTTATTCAATATTAAAAATACCAAGATTTCTTCTTTGAAACGCCCCCTCTAGCTTGTCAGGTTTTAATACACAGCTAAAAATAAAAAGTCTACAAGGATTTTGCAACAGACATGAAAAGTACCCGGATAATAACGTTGAAAAATTGTGCGAGGTTCTCCGAGTGACTTCCGAATGGAGAAAAGATGTCATCATTTCCCATTATAAATCTCCGTAAGAAATCTGTTTTCGTTCATGTGAATTTTTCCGAATGAAAAATGATAATGTGTCAATGAAGATATCTTGGATATTTCCCCATTAATCGATTTCAATTGCACTTCTTTCACATGTATGTGTATTTTTTTTTAATGAAAATCGTCAAAAAATGCTGCATAAATATTTTGGGACAGACTATAAAAATTAAAACAAAAAAATGTACATGCCAAATATCTGCCCATTGGTCCCACCATTTACAAAATATATTGCGTAGATACAATTCTTTATTAGCGAGTTGACAATACGTATATACCTAAGAAACGAATGGAATTATCTTTGCCGATGTGTTGATAAAGATATGATAGTCAGGATAGAGCGTAAACCAACACACTTGGCGAGGAGATGCTCCGCTCGAGGGCACTGTTATGTTGCTTTTCTATTTCCTTATCTTTTCAAAAAGATGAAAGGGGGGGGGGGGGGTGTTAAATTGCAATATTTAAAGATTCTTTCTTGTTTGAATTGTTCAACTGAAATTTTTAAAACCAATTCCAAACTATTTGCAAAGCGATGACAGCTCTATACAAAATATGATATCATGATGCATAACTGTAGTACATTTTTGTAAGTACGAACTTATAAAACGTTTCATGATTTTTTGTGAAGATGAGACGAATACAGAACAGAACACAGAACAGATTACAAAAGATGAGATTTGGGAAATTCTAAAGGCAAACCTCGAAGCTTTAGAAAAGCCAAGAAATCTGCTTTTATTGGGAAGTATTGGTTCTGGAAAATCCTCGTTTATAAACACCGTCATCACAGCATTGACGGGAAAATACAAATACTATGCGGACGTTGGTAGAGGAAGTATGCACAACACTATAAGATTACACATGTACGTAATCAAAAATTTTTAAAAAATAAGTAAAACATGCACATGAAAGATATAATTTTCTCTTCTTTTGAAATTTGAAAAGCAAAATAATTAAACCAAATGCATTTGATTGGGTTTTGCTTATCAATCATTCTAGGATTCCGAGCGCAGATTATTGGAACCGTGAAAATAACGAAATAAAAACACAGAATCTTCCAACTTTTATTGATACTATTGGTTTGGATGCTTCACCATCGGAATCAAAAGAAGAAGATATAGTCAATAAGGAGTTAATGCGCTTGATCATCAACGGAAAAATACCAAAAAATTGTGATCTTTTTGATCTAAGCAATAAATTGAAAAACGGAGAGAAAATAAACATAAGACCGGATTTGCAGATGGCAACAGTGGACATAATTATTGTTGTCTTATCAGCAGAAAACTATATAACTCCTCACAACCTGCTATATGAAATCTACAAAGAAGCGAAATTTGAAACAAAAAGTAACTTAACTATCCCATTCAGTTGTTAAAAAAACCTAAATTGAATTATATATAAAATTTTTCATATTTGACAACTTTGAAATTTGATTTTAGATATCCCTGTCTTTTTGGTGTTAACAAATGTGGATAAAAGTAACCTGTCTGAGAAAGGACTGGAAGAAAAGAAGAATGATATTTGTTCGGTTATGAACATCGAACCTTACAAAGTCCTAATGTGCAGTAACCACCTACCCGATCACAAGCCCAGCATTAAAAAAGATATCAAGATATTGGAGTTTTTGACGAAGGTAAACAGTTTGTATTATTACAGTCCATCAATACTCATTAAAATATAGGGAGCATCCGAAGCTTCAGTTGCATGAATGAAATATCAATTATTAAACAAGAACATATCTGCTGTTAGCACAAAGAACTGACTTATTTAACCTTTCTTTCATTTTCGATTTATTTATTTCAGTTGTGTGATCCCTGTTTCAAAGCTGTCACACTACAGAAAATGGATTGCGAGAAACCAGCTCCTTCAATACCCCTTGCCAGTACTATGTTTCCAAAGGCAGATGACCCCTCTGTATTAACGGGGGCTTTTATTTGTCTTTTTCTTGCAATTTTGATCGGACTGATTTTGCGCTTTGTGTTCAAACTTTAAATTAATGATCTCTTTCATTGATGTTAGCAAATTGCAAGAAAATATTAAGTTGGGAACTTAACAAACTGCATGAGGATAAGTGCAGGTAAATGACGGTCCTCTCATTACATGAAATTCACGCACAACATTTGATCATACCGTTGACCCTAACGAAATCAAATTGCGCAAACTTAAATTTTCTGGTTTATTCGACAAATGTTTTATGCAAACCAGTTTTTAATAATATTTGATATGGATAACCTATGTTTTCTGTTCCATGAAGACCAGTGTCTTTTCTTATCTGTCTAAATATTGTTAATGTTTTTATTATGCAGACTATATTTATGAATATTGATAACGCTTACTATCATACAGTTATTGGCTTGCTATAAGGGCAACATATGAATTGTTGGACCTGAAGACACAAATGGTGCCCAAGACCGAAGGCTGACGCGTCATCTCTGTCTGAAGGTCCAAAAAACCATGTGTTGGCCGAATCCCAGTCAACAACTGTTTTTTTACACTCTTTACTACTGATGCATTTATAATTTCAAGTAGCAACCAGCCATTCTTGTCGCACAGTCAGTTAGTAATTTCCATTCCGCCGAGGTCGAACGAATATTAATCAGGCGTGACGTAGCGGTCCAACAATTTTAGACCAGTCAACATCGAATTTGTTAGACCCGTTGAATTCATATTCGTATTGTTGAACTTCCTGTTAGTAAGAACTATATAGAAGAATATCTATAAGGGTATAACAAAGAACAGCGTTTTCCCGGTGAATAAAACTTAACTTCTTCCAATTAAAGTAGTAAACGGATTGGGAAATTATCACTTTCATATAGATAATTTGATTAAATTAATCATTTGTCTGTCAGCGTCTATATCTAATAATGGTTAAAGGGCTAATTATACACTGAGAGAGTGGTTTTTATTTCACTAATAACTTAGACATGATTGCGTTGTTCAGATTGCATCTAGACATGCGATTGGTGTTGTTAACACATCGGTTAAGTCCACAGCCGGAAAAAAAAATATTCTTGTATCGTAGGTAAACCCGCAAGCCTTAAGTATAGTCAAAAAATGAGTAAATGGGTCATATGAAGTTTTAAAAACTGTTATTAAAGTTACTAGGTAAAATGCATAAAGTTCAATCGATGTTCAATCTATGTATTTTGTGGATATTTTTCGCGGAGTGCAAATATTCCTAAAGATTTCTGGGAAAATACTCATGGAAATTGATTCTATTAAATGATAGTAACCAAATTCAATCGGCTGGTATAGAATTTGTTGAGGGTTTTAAATCTACAAATTTAAAGATAGTTGGGCCCTCACATATTTAAGACATTCCACAAGTTGTTGGCATCAGAAGCTAAGTAGACTAACTATCTGTGTACTATCATACATGTACGTTTGTAATGTGTGTGCGTGTATATATCAGTTGTAATTCCTATTTTGTTACATAAGATAGCATGCTTACCTTCTGCCTCTATCACTTTCTCCCGAGAAAAAAACCCCCTCTGATGAAGGCTTTAAAATTTCTTATACCCAAAACTTCTAATAACCAATCTAAATTTTACATCAGTTGGCGTTGACAGATGCCAGGAAAATTACAATTCTTAGCAACTTATTTTAAACATTTTACAGACATTTTCACTTTAGAGAATTGTAGATTTTTTTAATTAACAAACCGTTGGTTTCTTTTTAAAAAGATACCATTAATTAAGTATAATTTTGACAAAATTTACTAGTTGATAATTGTTATCTACTTTAACCTCGATTGCAAATACAGATCAAAACCCAAAAATTATTTTGATGAAAAGTACTTAATTTTAGCTAAAAGTTAATTCAATAAAATTCATTGCTCTTGAGTTAAGTAAGTCAATGAAATACAAAAAAACATAATAAACATTTTATAAACATCCTATTTACAATCGGTGAGTGGAGACAAAAGAAAATTAACATTTATGTACACTATGTTATATGAGTGCACAGTTTGACGTTGTACACAACACAATAATGGCATTGTTACTTAAATTACAGTACACCCAAACAAGATTTGTGATATCGATTAATAACATACGTATAATCGCATTCTAATTACAAGAATGTAACGCTGTACTGTGCTCAGGATAGAAATGTGGCTTATCAGTGGTTTTTTTATCTCATAAAATGCCCTAGTTACATGACGCGAAACAAACTGATAACAATTAATCAATATATCTTAATAGTTTTGTATGTTCCTACTTTTGTTTTGGGATTGGCTGAAGAAAGATACGTGAAAATTAGAAATAGCTTTCAACAATGGGTAAGTCTGAAATTAATTTGATGATAGCTTTCATGAAACTGTACACTTTTATGTAATTTATACAAACACCATGAAACTAATGACGAAAAGCATATACAGTGCAAAGGCCCGTGTAATATCGAATAAACGAACACATTTAAATTGTAGTATCAAGTGGCACTAATGCTTTTTTGTTGCTTCATGTGGGTAGAACAGGTTGAGTTACAAAAAAAAAGCAATTAAAAAAAACCCAAAACAAATTAAAACAAACCCAAAAACAGTCTAAGCGTAAATTCTACATGTACATGTAAACATACATTGCAAACCCACCTGTCTTTAGTTAAATGTCGTAAATGCCATTAAAATGCTTAAATTTCAATACAATTCGAATTTCCTATTTTATTTAATTTGCAGAACTATATATAGCGTCCCCTAAAATAGACAATGGCTTTCCATACCTCAATATCCCGTACCATAATCGAAATGGCTTCAGTGTGATGTATATTGCTTGAAATATGTCACTATGATATTATGTCCATTGAAACAGTACCGCGGCTTTATGTAATCGTTTTAAAGAAATAATTCATTATTGCCATTTACATAAACTGTTCCGTACAATATATGTAGATGTGTCAATGAAAATGAATTAATCAATTGTTTAAAGGGGGATGTGCGGCCATCTTGTACATTTGAGGATAAGAATGTAAACTTTTCTATCTTTTGGCAACACTTTTGGCCAGTTTCGGGCAGAAACAAGCCAGTTCAAGAAATGTTTACATTCTTATCCTCAAATGTACAAGATGGCCGCAAACTCCCCTTAAAAACACACACACTAACAAAACCAATGCTAAAAACGAAGTTATTTAAAAGTTCTTCAATAAGAATCAGGTTTCGCTATAATCGTATGTATCACAAAGCATTTACTATGACAGATCACTGTGGTAGATGTATGGACATGAATGTAAAAAGGCTTTAATTTTTTACAATTCCAATTTTGTTAAATTCCAGAACCCAAAAACAAAACAAACAAACTAGGGACGGCAATCGATTGAAGAACTGCTGACCGGTAAGTCCAATTCGGTCCGATCGATTAACCGGTTACTTGTATCAAAATACTTAGTACGCAGACTTTTTGACATGCTATTAATATTTTAATAACTATTATAAATAAGACATAAAGCATGATAATATAATAACATTATGTGTTAAATAATCAAAATATAATACAAGTATAAAAATTGTAACTCATGATAATTATTCAAAATGCCATTTTAATAAACGATCGCGAGCAAACCGTAATGAAATAGATTCAAGGCCCACATGTCGCAATTTCGCAATACAGTCAGTTCGACTTCTCAAAACAAAGTCTACGACTAGTTATAGATCTCCATTCGAAATGATTATCCTTTCGGATCGTACAACGCAGTAACATGAATGTGCCCGTTTTAGACAATTGCATTTTTTATGTATGTAGTAGTTGGGGCTATATGGACCATGTATATCGGCCTGGGTAGCTCAGTGGTAGAACTCCTGACTAGAGTTGCAGGGGTCCCGGGTTCGATTCCTGGTCCAGCCATATCTTTTCAATGTATGTACAGTAAAACTCGTTTAGTACGAACACGGATATAACGAAATCTCGGATATTGCGAAGTTTTCTTGAGTCCCCGGTATAATTCTTAACAAATCTTTGCAAAAGTTTACAGTTATAACGAAATCGGATATAACGAATTTACGGATATAGCGAACTGATTCTGAGTCCCGTAGAGGTGAATAATGGAGAAATTACACATTTTTATAATGAATTTCATTGCAATTTAAAAATTTTGCACTACCATTTAACATAATAGTTTGAATAAATTTATTTTCACATGAATTCTTCAATTTACAATCCGATTCTTAAAGGTATTTAAAGAAGGTATTTTCATTCTAAGCCTCAATTAGCAAAAATTGTAGTCTGGTGAAAGAAAATATGTATATAGTGAAATCGCTGTAGTTATTATTACGAATTCTTTATACGGATAAAACGAATTACGGATATAACGAAGTAAATCCATTGGTCCCCAGGACTTCGCTATAATCGAGTTTTACTGTATATACTCATTCCTTCTTTCCTATTACATTTGGTGCCGTGACCAGGATCACATGTAATAAATTGAGATAAATAAGATAAGAGGTTCCATTCCTAAAACAAAAAAACCCTCAATTAAAAAAAAGAAGAATTAAAACATAGAAACCAAACAAAAACAAAAAAAACCAAATCCCGCAAAAAAAAAAAAACCCCAAACAATACAGAAAATATATTTCTGTATGAACTTTTTAAAGGTAAAAACTCATGTTAAAGGGGCATGGTCACGATTTTGGTCAAATTTTATTTTGCTATCTTTAGTAATGCTTTAATAATGCATTTCTAATGATCAGTCAAAATTTGAGTGTCAGTCGTAGAGTTATAAGCAAAATACAGAGCTTACCATTCTTTGTTAGGAAAAAGGGCTCGTGCCATGTTTTTGTTTATATTGGTTCAACACACCGGTAAAAGCTTTTCTTCAAACTGATTTTTTCTATCTGCTAATTCGTTTTGAACATTAAAAGTTCCTAGCCTTTATCACATTCATTGTAGGTCTAAACATTTCTTATCAACATTCCAAATGTAAGCATAAACTTTTTTTTAACAAAACAAAGAATTCTGAGATCTGTTTTTCGCTTATAACTCGACCGCTGAAACTCAAATTTTGATTGACTATTATAAATGCCTTACTGAAGCATTGTAAACATTAAAAACGGAAAAATAATTTTAGACAAAAATCATTACATTGCCCGTTTAATAACGTTACAATTATCATTATCCGAGTCATAGTTTGAATGATGCCTTATTATGAATATAAAACGGTTAGGTTCATAATTAGAAACGATATATGAACAAATATTTTAAGAAACCCTTTGGGGATTTACATAATTTGATATAACGAAATCTCGGATATTGCGAAGTTTTCTTGAGTCCCCGGTATAATTCTTAACAAATCTTTGCAAAAGTTTACAGTTATAACGAAATCGGATATAACGAATTTACGGATATAGCGAACTGATTCTGAGTCCCGTAGAGGTGAATAATGGAGAAATTACACATTTTTATAATGAATTTCATTGCAATTTAAAAATTTTGCACTACCATTTAACATAATAGTTTGAATAAATTTATTTTCACATGAATTCTTCAATTTACAATCCGATTCTTAAAGGTATTTAAAGAAGGTATTTTCATTCTAAGCCTCAATTAGCAAAAATTGTAGTCTGGTGAAAGAAAATATGTATATAGTGAAATCGTTGTAGTTATTATTACGAATTCTTTATACGGATAAAACGAATTACGAATATAACGAAGTAAATCCATTGGTCCCCAGGACTTCGCTATAATCGAGTTTTACTGTATATACTCATTCCTTCTTTCCTATTACATTTGGTGCCGTGACCAGGATCACATGTAATAAATTGAGATAAATAAGATAAGAGGTTCCATTCCTAAAACAAAAAAACCCTCAATTAAAAAAAAGAAGAATTAAAACATAGAAACCAAACAAAAACAAAAAAAACCAAATCCCGCAAAAAAAAAAAAACCCCAAACAATACAGAAAATATATTTCTGTATGAACTTTTTAAAGGTAAAAACTCATGTTAAAGGGGCATGGTCACGATTTTGGTCAAATTTTATTTTGCTATCTTTAGTAATGCTTTAATAATGCATTTCTAATGATCAGTCAAAATTTGAGTGTCAGTCGTAGAGTTATAAGCAAAATACAGAGCTTACCATTCTTTGTTAGGAAAAAGGGCTCGTGCCATGTTTTTGTTTATATTGGTTCAACACACCGGTAAAAGCTTTTCTTCAAACTGATTTTTTCTATCTGCTAATTCGTTTTGAACATTAAAAGTTCCTAGCCTTTATCACATTCATTGTAGGTCTAAACATTTCTTATCAACATTCCAAATGTAAGCATAAACTTTTTTTTAACAAAACAAAGAATTCTGAGATCTGTTTTTCGCTTATAACTCGACCGCTGAAACTCAAATTTTGATTGACTATTATAAATGCCTTACTGAAGCATTGTAAACATTAAAAACGGAAAAATAATTTTAGACAAAAATCATTACATTGCCCGTTTAATAACGTTACAATTATCATTATCCGAGTCATAGTTTGAATGATGCCTTATTATGAATATAAAACGGTTAGGTTCATAATTAGAAACGATATATGAACAAATATTTTAAGAAACCCTTTGGGGATTTACATAATTTGATCATTTGACAAACCAATCTTATATACAGATGAAATTTTGATGTTACTATTTATTTATTTAGACTTCTTACTCTTCTCTCTTGATATACATATACATTTTGACTTTTGCAGTCAACTAAAACAATCTGTAATATTATGCTTTGTTATTCCCGTAATTATTTAAACCGAAGTGTAATCATTTTAAATCAAATGTCAGGATCATTATCAATTTTACAGTTGCTGGTTAACTTTAATTTTGAAAAGTAATGACATAGAAACAATATCAAACATAAATATGGTGGGAGCATGCAAAAACCGAAAGTGAACATCTACACGTTTTAATCTATAGATATCATACAGACGATCAATGATTTAAAAAAGAAGGACGAGGTCTGGGAGCTTCTCAAAAGTAATCTACAAGATCTGGAAGAACCGAAGAACGTGCTGCTAGTAGGGAGTTTTGGTGCGGGGAAATCCTCATTCATAAACACCGTTATAACAGCGTTAACGGGAAAGTACGATTATTATGCTGACATAGGGTGTGGCAGTAAGCACAGTACTACTAGATATAAGAGGTACGCCATCAAAGGTTTATAAACACCGTTATAACAGCGTTAACGGGAAAGTACGATTATTATGCTGACATAGGGTGTGGCAGTAAGCACAGTACTACTAGATATAAGAGGTACGCCATCAAAGGTTTTTAAGAACACTGTATCTTACAAAAGAACATGTTGATTGTTTGACATACTTGTCTGACATAGTTGCAAATGAAAAGATAGGTCGAAAGCTAAAAGGGTGTTTAAATGTTTTGATAATGTAGTTCAAAAATTGATAGAAAAACCAATAGATAGAGAATAGGTAGATAATCTTGCCAATACACTCAAGCTTTACACACACACATAGGATATCGAGTAGAAACTACTGGAGCCCTGAAGATGAGGTTGACAGAGAACTGAACCTTCCAACGTTCATCGACATCATCGGATTGGACCCTCATCTGTCGTCATCAGAGGAGGAACCCACGGTCAACAGCCAGATACTGAACCTGGTCATCAACGGACAACTACCAGAGAACGCCGACCTGCTGGATCTAGGCAAGAAACTGAAGAAAGGAAAACTAGTAAAGGAAAGCCCGGAAACCAAGACGTTTGCTGTAGACGCTATCATTGTTGTAATATCGGCAGAAAATCTAAATGAAGCCATTCCTCATACCCTTATTGACGAGATCTATGTAGAAGCGAACATGAGAAAGAAACGTAATCAATTACTTTTTTTAATATGAATATTTACATTTTTTCGTGCCGTTGTCTGTGATAACATTACGAATCGATTTTGTAACTTATAATCCAATACATTTCATCAATGACTATTTTAAGATTTAATCGTACTATTGCAGAACACTGTATGAATATATTGTAATAAGGAATCATTATTTGAATATTATGAGGTGATCAAATACGGTCGGGCGTGATCAAATCCATCATAAAGCCATTCGGGCTTCGTCTGACTGTATTTGATCACCTCATAATACTCAAAGAATGATTCCTTATTCCGTAAATTTTCAACTGCATGAAATTAAATATGTAGGACAGTAGGACCCATGATCGAATATGCCATTAAACTGTTAATTTTTTCAGAGATCCCTGTGTTTGCTGTCGTCACTAAGATTGACAAGAGTGACATATCACAGCAGAATCTAGAACTAAAGAAGAGTGAGATTTGTGAAGCAATAAACATCACCCAGGACAAACTTCTATTGTGTAGTAATTACCAACCTGATCCAACTCTAAATATTGAGAAAGATATTGATATCTTAAAGTTTTTGATCAAGGTAAACAATTTGTTTTTGTCTATTCAAACACATAACAAATCAATGCATAAAACTTTTAAAGATACATCATTTAGATAAATCGTAAAATTCACAGTTTGTTGCTTTTTTATTATTGATATGCACAATTCTTTATATTTAAGGTTTGCAGCCCTCATCTCAAGGCCGTCGAACTAGAGAAGATAGAATGCGAGGCACCACCTCCCATTCCGATGCTTGCCGCTTTTTACAATACCATCGTTGATGAAAGATACGCTTTTTTCAGAGTCCAAGCTCTGAAGGTAGCAGTTGCTGTTCTCGTGGTTGCATTCTTTTTTAGCCTCATCATGAATCTTTGGTACAAAATGAGGAGCTATAACTGAGCAACCAAAACTTGTTTGCAATTTGTTAATTATGATTGTTTTGAAAGTGTAAAGAGGACTCGAAATGCATTTAAAATGTCCAATGTTGTTCCTGCGTTAGCGTTAGTAGAATTGAATTATTTAAATTTTAATCTATTTAAAAATGTCATGTAGATGAACTAGTTCCTCTTGATCGCACACTTCATTTTCCTACATTTGTTACACGTACTCCAAAATGGAATTAGTTTTGAAATTTATTATAGGTTACATGTTTGTAAATACATGTTTTCAATGGCAGTTTTGTTCTATAATTATACGTTAGTGAATGTAGATTTTCCTGTCAACCTATGTTAAAAAAAAATATACCTATAGATGCACTATGTTCATAACAGATCCATTTTGCCTTGAATGATCTACGCAGCCAGGAATGACATATTCAACGCTTATCTGAGTAATAATCGGTGCCTATGCCTCTGCATTTCCACAAATGTTTATTTAGAAGTGTGATATGATATTGTAGATTTAAGTTTATTGTTTATTCGAGAAAAATTTAATCCACTGAGTATATTCAACTTTATTTTTGAAAAAATACGATTGTGTTAATACTTTTACTGACGAAATCAAATCACTTGTAAAATGCTGTCAAATTTGCTTTTGATGTAACCGTGCCTGGATTATTTCGCGATAGATCGAAACTTTTGGTGCATGGAGAAAACGGAATGCACATACTGACTTCAGACCTCCAAAGAGTTTAAGTATCTTCCATATTTGGAAGAAGTTGTTCTCCAACAACGATATTGAACGTATTTTCATTCACTTAAAATAAACAATTTAAGAGTATTTAAAAGAGAGATGTAAATATCAACATAAAAAAATTCATCTGTGACCATCAGGACTATACAAATAGCGCTCAATACTGACTGAAATTAAAATATTTATTCGAAATACTATTGCGATTAAAATTGCTCTTTAAAATGTCGCTCATCAAGCTGGTTTGATCATAGAGACATTTATATTTCAATTATATCAATGAAACAGAGAAAGAGAAAAACACGTATTTCTTTCTATTTAATAAATCCATAGAAAATATTTAGAAGCGTGTAGGCGTCTTTGTTGGCAAAACCGGCTTTCCAGTGTCATAATGAGACCACGTTTTGATGACGTCATAAAAGCTGTTTCCTGGACAGTTTGTGTGGCCCACGTCTCGGTGTCCGTACAGTTTGTAGTCCGGCGTCAGTTTGTGGTTCTCTACCAGACACTCCAATAAACCCTGCAGTGCCCCCAGGGCGGCGCTGTTGGGGGGTCCGCGCTGAAAGTTCTCCATGACGGCGATCCCTAGGCTGACGATATTCCAGAAAGGCACGTGTCCTCCAACCGTGTTCCATCCCCTCCCCTCGTAAACGTTCCCGTCTTCTCCAATCATAAAGTTGTACATTATGTCGGAATGACCTGAAATATATCATCACTGAATAAAATTAAACATTTCATAATACGCCTTAAAATATGTCGTATGATATCACGAATATCAGTGCAATTACCATACTATATTTTAAATGAATTACTGCTGAGTAACAACATTAACAATTACGTTACCATAGATGTTAATAAATCAACACATACGACCCATTTTCCCCTCAAATAACAAGTTTCTTTCTAAAAATGAATATTCACCAACCACAATGTTTTACATTCCAGAAATTATATAGAAGTTCATGTATACATATCCGATTTATGATAATCTACTTTGGTTGTTCATATGGAAGCTCTGCATGTCCTTGAGTTCCTGGATACAGGCTGCTTTCGTTGTGCAATGGTCCCTGTCTGTGTGGTGGATCAAAGCGACAGTCACAGATGTATGTAGGTGATCATGGTCATTGGGGGCCCTGGCTCCCCAGTCATCACGTGATATAATCGTCACGTTGCAAGCCGCACAAAGAGCCGCTTATGAAAAATGATGACGCTTCATTAAACTTGTACCTTACTATGAACAAGTTTGAAATGACTCATTAACATAAATGTACTTAAAAAAGACTGCAAACACAAAGCAAAAACCAAACCATCAAACAACTAAAATCTCAAACAAAAACGTTTGGAGGAAATTTCAATCTATATCCTCCATTTACATACTGACGTTATGTCTTTCCACAAATTTATTTAAAAATTAAATTTGTTGTTATGACTACTTTAAAGTAGTCATAACAACAAATTTAATTTTTAAATAAATTTGTGGAAAGACAGTTATATCCAATAAAATCTTATGCCGCAGACACACACAAAGTTGATATCACTTTTTAAGTTAGTTTGGCAAAAACACAAAACTTAGATTTTATATATAAAGTTCAATTAAAACCAACTTTATAAAAAATATGAATGTCTATGCCAGGTTATCGATCATATACATGCTCTTGCTTGTTTAATGTTTCAGGACGAAAGCCACACATCATCACACTGTATGTTTTAATGATGTTTCATTTAACAATTTTTACATCGTTTTTTATACCAATACCTAGTTTTGATTGAGCCCATTTAGTAACCGAGTAGATAACTACCTTAAGAATTGCGTAATTCAAAAGTGTATTTCTTACTCTGTATGCACAGAAATAGAGATATGACAAACATCCTTCCTTGGCACTGCGCAAGCTATTTGCATGAAGTGTTGTATCACTGGTATGTGGGTCTGTAGGCCGATGATAAGATAATGCACTCCATGGATTTCTGCACACATGTTACCAATAAGGAATCAGACAAAATAGTTGTTCATTATTTTTTGTGGTTCAAATCCACCATGACTTCAAAAACAATAACACACAGACAATGTAGTTATATATTTTGAATTATACCCCTACCTAATTAAGTTGGGACTAAGGTAGAGAGTAATTTAGCTGTATGTTAATGTTAATGTTAAAGTTTTTTTAATAAAGGATTTGGCAATGCGTATGTTCTTTACAAATTGAAAAAATCTCACGTCTGAAAAATTAATAATTAAATAAATATATATTTCCTTAAATTACAATGAGTTATAATCAGAAATTTAGATATAGTTAATGACTTTTGGTCATGACCAGTCGTGGGTTTTTTTATCATGCCAGCGCCAACCGTATAATAAGACCTTAGTTATAAAATCAAAAACCAAAATTTTAGAGTTTGGAGTTGCTTCATTTATTCTTCAAATCTATTTTACCATGTTCTTAAATACATGTGTATATGAAATGAAGAATGGGTTCCTCACTTGCATTAAATTCCATAAGAAACCGTACATTGAAAACTGATTAATGCATATGGTGAGTGTGTATCCGAAGATACATCCACACTTGATGAAATGAATTTCATTTGGATTTTTTTTAAACATTTTACTTTAAAAAAAATATTTGTGGTAAGCCTAAATGATATATTTGTTTTTAACGAATTTCATTTCAAAGAGAAAAAACAAGAAAAAAAACTTCAATCATTATTAGATTAAATCTTATAAACCCTTTTTTTATGATGACCTATCAGAATTTTGTGACACAATAACTGATATTGTTAATTTTCTGATGATATAACTATCACATCTTCAAAATGAGTACTTTAAAATATAGACATTTGTATATTTTCAACTAGAGATGTCCGATCCAAGGTCTGTTTATGATGCATAGTGGACTCGAACTTACTCTATGTATGACTTGCTTTCCGCCGACATAATAGATGATGTCACCTGTCGTTCTTCTAGCAATAACCATTAAAAACTAAAATCGTAAATTGAAGAAAAGATTATTGGCATATTAAATTTATTTAACAGTTTTCACCACCCAAAAATATCTATATACCTTTATCAAATTCCTATTGTCATTTCTTCTTTAAACGGTTCATTCTGTGTTATATTATTAAATAATGTCAATTTAAAAATTCCCCATGACTTATATTTTGCTATATAGGGTAATCTATAGAAAATTAAAGTTTTGACTTTCCCAATTTTTGTTAAAATAGTCGATCAGGTAAAATGCAGAAATCATGCCCTACATGCATGTGATGAAATCATGCTATACATGTATGTGATGAAATCATGCCCTACATGTATGTGATGAAATCATGCATGTGATGCATTGTTAAAGGTGTAAGCAGTAACTGCTCACGAGGCTGGTGGAGACCTTTTGTTGTTGGTTTATTTAATTGACATTTATAAATACATTTTTCGAGTTAAAAATATATTTATCATATGTGACTCTTTTCTTATATTAAACATATGTTTATTGAAACATATGTTCAAACTTTACTTAAACAAATGTTCAAAATAAGAAAACTTAGACTTAGCAATATTTACAAATATATATTAACCATATGTATAGAATTATTTTAGGAATGGTTCTACATCGATATTTTTTATTTACTTTTTCTTCAAAAGAAAATATTTATTATTTAAAGTATAAGAATTATTTTCTATTTTTTATACTGCACTTAAACTACATGGTATTCTTGCATGAATATATGCATGTACAATAAACCGTCAAATTGAAAACCTTTTATCAAAGAGAATCATCAAGATCAGTACATATTTTGATAATTTTATCTATTTTTTTCTTATAGTGGATACCATATCGTGCAGTTTTGGTATTGTTACTGAGGAGAATCTAGACACAAATTATACTGCAAATTATCTGTGTCCAAATTTTATTTCATAAGTTTACTGGGAAGCACCGGTATGAGAAATACAGAGTATGTGGTTTGAATTGTCTATGTAACATTCTGCACAATATTTTGGACTGAGACAGGGAGACAAAAATATCTATAATTCTTGTATGTATATATTTTGTAGAATTGTCTCTCTTTGCTCTAAAGGAAATTCTTGAATATGATAACACGACTGTCTCTCTTTGCTCTCAAGGAAGTTTTTGAAAACGATAACATGACTTGAAGATATATTGAAATATATATATATATATATATATATATATATATATATATATATATATATATATATATATATATATATATATAAATTTCAATTTAATTGATCACTCGTTAGTACTCATAATCAATAGTACTAGTGTGTATTCGTTGTTTGTACACGGCACTACGCTGCTAATTCACATATGAATATTACATTTAAAAAATTAGATACCCATAAAGACAGTAAAATACTTTAAATAAATGTGTAATGATAAGAGGTACATTGTTGTGTATGATTTGATGGAAAGAAGCATCAGAATACTAGTGTTCGCCTGAACCCATTATAGTGAATATGATAAACCGACTCAGTTACTGAATAAGCGACAGCTGTTTGTTCTGCGAGAGCCCTGGATAAGAATCTGTATGAATGAAAGGGCTCTCCAGTAAACGTTTGAGGTCCTTTTTTCTTTCTAGTCTTGAGACTCCATTAAGATATCGATACTGAGATGTCAGAACTGTAACAGTGAGATGCAGAGATAAAAAATCCAAAATCTTAAGAAGTTTTTTTTTAAAATAAGATTTTAACACCTCCCCCCCCATTTAAAATGTTTAAACCTATAAATTTTTAAACAACAATTTGATGTGTTTTGTATGATAAACTTGATGTCGCTTTTCTCAAATATAAAAAATTTAATTTTGAAGATAGGAAAAAAGACTCTACTTTTTCTTAAACGAACATCAGAACAAATTCCATTTATTTCTTTTTGACTCGTTATTTAAGCCATCGAGTACCTAGTGATCAATGAAAGAGTAAGATTTCACATTAAGCAATGGAATTTGAAAGCTTTCATTAAATATTTATCGTTTATTTCAATCATTTTTTGCATATAAATCTTATTCATTCTTTTGAAACTGTAAATTCTGTACATAAACTTAAACTCTTTGAATAATTGGATATTCATTGCGCGCCATTTTAATTACATGTATGTGATTTTTTATTATGTTTTAAAAATTAATGAATCTCATAAATAATTTTAAAATATCATATATTCAACAAGTTTATCTAAATTACCAGATTCATTGTACAATTTTTCAAAATCTGTGTATCATAAGAATGCATGCTGTATACAACACATATCTAATTACTTTACAGATGGATATTTTTATTGTTTATAAGAAAACCATTACTCGACTATCGACTAGTTGATAAACTTAAAGAAGATCAGAGAAGGAAATCTTTCCACACACCACAAGTACAGGGTGATTTTCATTTCATTTTCCGGTATGAAGACGTCAAACGGTGAAATGAGGGCCTCTAATTCGCCTTAATAGACATTTGATTGGGATTAAATCTGCGATTTATTGCTCCGTAATTACATTAAAGAACAGAATGTTTCCCGGACTTTTCAAAGGCAAAATTTGGAGATTTAATTACGAGCCCCTCTTCGCTACACATCTGCGTTATTAAGCTCGGTTTGGGTAGCTTCACTTTGCTTCATTTATTGTCCCCTAGTTTGGGGATTATTCAATTGGTCGTTCTCCTCGATTCATTGGTCCCTCAATTCAATTCCTCGTCGAGTAATTGTCGAAATTTGTCACATTAAGTGCTTTAACTGTCATCGCGTTTTGGATGGCTACTTTTGGTTTGGCTCACCTTAATGGCTATCCCTTTCGCTTAGGGTTGGTCATGTGGCAAAAGAACAATCCAACTTTGGGGAGAAAACCTTTGACAGAATACTTAACTAAAACGAACATTAATTCTGATTATTTCCGATGAAATGTCATTTATCATCATTAGTAGCGACTTTAAAATCGCTTGGCTAACCCTGATACCATAATGAAGAAATTGTAAGATTATTTGAACTTCATAAACGTTTTATTCGTACCGCTTGGAAGTGTTCTTTGTGGCAAAATCAGTTATCAATTGTACATTAAGGAAAATTGGGTTAGAATTATCCCCTTAAACTCGAAGAATAATTGTGTGGTTTTAGACTATATAATCTTTCAATTCCAATACAAAATCTGGAACCGCAAGATAACAAAATAATAGGGATCCAAAGACTAAACTTGCTTTAGTACATCTTTCTATGATATTTATAGAATAAACAGCATAATCTTGCTGAATTTTCTTTCTAACATTAGAGATATTTTGGTTTTTATTTGATTTTGATTTTTGTAAATAATTAAATTTCAGTCGACTTGTTCATTTGAACCTCGCGGGATCAATGACTACTGTCTTCAAATTAAAATATATGCGGAAATCAAACTCGAAATTGCATATTATAATCAACGCCTACAAATATCAGAAATTAGAATCCATCGACCTAATGACTTTACACCATATCATGACACCTCCACCAATAAAAAGATCAATTCAAAAATAAAATTCTAAAATGTCCAAACTCTGTATATATAATTATGTATCTGTTCAAGCATATGAGAGATTGTGAGACAATGGCTATTGTTTATTTCTCTAAGAAATCATAGAAAATTACATTCATATAAAACTACCGTATCAGGATTAAGTTGATTCTGATGTTCATAACACCAAACATTTTAAACACAAAGAAATAAATACAACGAAACCCAACTATTTCAAGACGTTTGTGACTTTTATCGATTCCCTTTTTATGCTCATTGTATTAATGAAAGCAAATTACATTTCTTTATTCCGATAATTTTATTCAAACGAAAATGACGATCATCGTAAATGGTTTTGCAATTTGGTGATATTATCGAAAAATTTCTAGAAACGGTTTGGGGCGAGAATTGGAATTACGCGGGGATTTATACCGGACACTTTGTTTTATTAAAAGACAAAATAGCGTCTGATAAGCGAATAGGGGGACGAATGAGCAATATAAAGTTGATATAAAGTGAATCAAAATGCGCATGAATTTTGCGGCGGTGTAATTCGAAGGATTTATTTTATAGAAAATGCAATTCACGTCGAGCCAAAAACAGGCCTTCACTAATGCTGGGCAAATTGCTCCCGCATAAGAAAAACGAAAAGAATAACAGCAGAATTAAGCGAGATTGCCTACTTTGGGGTTCATCTAAATATTTTAATACACTTTGTAAATGATAACATAATGCCAATTATGTACATTGTCAGGGCTAGCAAATTTGGGGTTGTGTGAGTCTTTTTTCTTAGTAGCTTGTATAATATAAGAATTTTTGAAACAGCGAGTGCTAAATATACAGATACATTTTTACACATATCAGATTGCATCTTTTGAAATTCAAAACCGCGCATTGTATTCATAACAGTATATGATATTTCTTTTGTTTACCTACTTTTCAATGTTCCATTACGCAACCTCAAACTGTAATTGTATACATATATTTGTTAAGACTACAACGAAACAACAAGAAAATAAACAACAATAGAAAAGCGAAAACTTCGTATTCAGAGCTATGATAGTTGCTGCTCACTAGTAGAAATGTCTCCAATTTTGAGGATGATTTTTAGAATTGCAGTAGAAAGCATTGTTAATGCATCATGAGTGCTCCTTTCTCCGTTTGCGCCTATTGATACCAGGATGTTTGCAAAGGCAACGGAGAAGCATTGTACTGGTGTCTTCCAGCCATCTAGTGTGGCATGTCCTGCTCATAAAAGATAATCATGTTTACTTTGTTATTGGCATCGTCGAATAAAATGTCTTTAATTCCATGTTTGTGCATGGCTATCGGAGATTTCCGTCGAAAAATGTCCCGCTTCCCCTTATAATCATCGATTGCTGTCCTTTTCCACAATTCCTGTCAGTTTTCATGGACAATGATTCCGGCGGTCTGAGCGAATATAATTAGTATCGGGGAGAAATTGTATGATATATTAACTGCCTCCGCTTAATCATTAGCGTATGATATCTTTTAATTTTCTTGATGTAAAAAGAGCACTGGGTTGCATTTGACGCGTGCTTAATTCATCAGCTACTTTTACATAAATAACGCATTAATGAACAAGAATTTTACCCGACATTCTTCTTGAATAAAGGAATGACGAATATGTCCAGTTGGAAGCAAGAAGCGTACAAGAGAAATGACCATGCATGGCCGATTATATAGAATTTCTGATTCTCTGTACTAATGATAAATCACTCGAAGCGTTAAAATTCATTTCATTTCATATAATTGATATTAATATCTGTTTTTACATTTGTTTACACTTATTGTTTCTGGTCTGGGAATTTATCGCTTCATTATCTCCCACTGTTCACTCCGTCAGTTCCTCTTAAAAAGATTTAAAAAGATTGATTGAATATCTAAGATTTATTCTCAGAGTTTTCTTCTAACTACAATTCCTATCGAAAAAAAATTTGTCATATCTGCACAACAAGCAATACCATGCAAATGAATCTAAAGTAATCGCATTGAATAGATTGAGATAACGCTGTAATGATCAGTTTACAGTGGTTTTTCATAATACCAATAAATAACCCGATGAACAAATTTATGTGGCATATCTTTTAATAATTATACAGATAATATAGATGGAATGGTATGCTTTTTAGAACCTGTTTACAAATCAAATATTTGCAAGTTTCAACTCATGTCTCTTCAATGACATTCAACTGGGCGGGTTTTGGTATAAGTATTCATATGCATATAAGTTGCGAGAACAGTACATTCATATAATTTTGAACACGAGTATAATCTGATAACGAAAGAAAGTTACCTTGATTTAAATATATTTCATTAATTACATCATAAACTTCATTGACATATAAACATATCAATGTTGTACAACCGCAATTGTTTTCAAGTAAACGTTAATCTTTCATATAGAGTTGTAGTTTTAAAACGTCAAATTACAAGTTATCCATGGCCACCTACCAGAAAATTGGAAATATTCATGGGTTCTGGGAATAAATACAAGCTATATCAATCAGCTTCAGAAATCAAGATCAAAACAAAAACAAAACAAGAAAAATAATAAAATTCATAGGATTAATTGAAAATTTCCCGCGAAGTAAATAATTGAAATAAGATAGAAAAAAAATTCCTCGTGAGTGAGACTTGAAATGGAAGCAGTTACATTGATACATTATGAGTATTGGACGACGAGTTCTGTTTACAGTAGGTGGGCAACAATTGTCTCTTATCGTCTGTACAATACTCTTTAAGTAAATATAAATATTGACCCAATCGAGACTCATGTAACATACACGTAAAACTGAAGAATGTCGGGTGTCAACTATGCGCCAATTTGAAGGAAGCAGACGACACGGTGAGAGCCGAGGGTGACAAAGATGGCATTCCGCCATTAATATTATTTTCTTTGGGATTTATTGATATGTTTGGTCAACACCAGAGTAATGAAAAAATGATTTCATTAAAAGCTAGGTGATGGTGACACAAACCAGCAAAACGATGTAGTAGGGTACATTTTAGAAAACTGAAAAAAAAAACCCCAGAAAACAATTAAAAGTATCTGTAAAATAGAAATGAATTTATTATGAAAATATAACAGTAAGTATTTCACTAAATATCCAAAAGCATTAAATATTTGATCTTTCTTGTTGGTTTCTAGTATTTTCACGAAAACTACCTATTCAATATTAAATTCAATTAATCTAAAAATAAAAATTTTAGGAAGAACCTATTGAATGTAAAAATACTTTTTGTCTACCAAATTTGTAGTTGGCTAGCAAAGTAGAAAACTCTACGACAGTCCAACAATCTCCAGCCTGAGAAATATTAGGAGACCAAAAATGTCATCTAATATTCGGAGTTTATTATTCGTTGTCAAATTTAAATATAACCAATGAAAACGGACATTTGAGGAAGATTTATACGTGAATAACAAAACCATTGGAGAGTTTGTCTCTCATCCTCTCAGCTTATTGAAGATTTTATAGGGGATAACTTGGCAATTCTGCAGATGGCCAATACAATTTTTGCCCAATCCTACCATGATAAAATTGTTCTCAGCTATCTCTCAAAAGATTATTCAAATATAGGGAATTTATTAACTTTTTACGGCTCAATATTCAAAACAGGCTCATGAATAAAAGTAGCAAGTCATAAATATTGATGACAACGGGGATCTGGCGAGTTTCTCAAATAAATGAATTGTAACGTAATGGAAAGATTTTATTGGTACTTTATGGATAAGGATCATACAAATTTACTACTGGTAAAAGTTATTCATTTTGGTCTCCATTAAATGAAAAGTATTTACTATCATTAGAGTTTGTTTCGATAACTGAAAGAGTATTCTAAACTTGATATTATACCAAAGTTTTTTTTTTCATATTTGGTCGACTGAAAACTTCCCCCAAACAGTTATATTTAAAAACGGTTCAAGATCATTGTAACATATTACACACCTGGGACTACTTAAAGACGAAAAAACCCGCTTAATATATCACAGTTTTA